>UYYF01004445.1:4769-20402 GCA_900618365.1 Thelazia callipaeda
AGGAACTGAAAAAAAAGTCCAAATCAAAAATAACTTTTCGTAAGAAACGGAAAATTTCTAATGAAGAAATGAATGCAAGTAAATATAGAAAATTAAGAAAAGAAATATACCTGACAGACTTTGTCGTATCTAAAGCAACTGACAGAGATGAAGGGCTTGTCAGATGACTTCGAATTACATTTTCTGCATTCACTGTCTGAGTATTCAAAAATTTGTTTTGCAGCGGTGGCTTCGGCTGAAACGCCTCTGATTTCACCAAACCGAGACGTGCTAATAGATTGGTATCGACTAAATTTGATGATGTATCTTCAGAACCAAAAACACTTTTTTTATTTATTTCGTCAAAGTTAGTGAAATCGGCATTATACTCTGCAAAAGTATAATGCAAGTCGATTATGAAGAAAATATTTTAGTAACATATATCCCCACAAATTAATTAATCAGTTAAAACACATGATTTGATAAATAGGGTGATAATTAAGAGACTGAGAATTGATTTGACAATAATAAGTGAAGCAAAAGACTGAACATATGTAAGCTATACGATTTCATCTCGAATGCATGAGTTAGTTTCCAAGATAAACGTGGGAAGAAATCAAAATGAATTCAAGGATTAATGCGATTTAATGCCTGAAGTAATAGGAGAATTCGTTGCAATTACTACAAATGCATATTTGCAATTAATATGATTCAAACCTCTTAGATTAGATATGCTAATTCATAGCAACCGTAAATACATTGCTTTCTTCTGTAAAAAGTACTAACCTGACAAGTTTACAGAAGTCGGTGTGTGACTTGCTGCAGCCATCTCAATCATTGCTTTCACACGTTCAGTATTAGTCATAGATTTGAACCTGTCATCTTCAAAATGTCCTGTACTTGCACTAAAATTTTGCAAATCAAAACTGACCACATACTATTTTCAACATTCCTTATCCAAATAACTTTGATTACATTAGACGACGACAAAAGGTTTCACGATAACAAATTTCAGACAAGAAACAAAGTGCAAGTGGATGGATTCTTTCAAAATTGCTCATTTTTACACGAACCTTAAAGACCTTCTTTTTGCTTCAATTTGTTCCTCATCTGCACTGCTAATATTTGGATCTTCAGTACTGGTTCTGCAACGTCAAATTTTCGGAAAGGTATTTAATTTTAAAAATTGTTTCATATCAATTAATTGAACTGCTAAAATAATATTGTATTATTTATTTTCCCTCAAAAAATGACCTCTTGGACAATTATTTTTGAATACAAACTTTAAAAACAACAGAAATATATCAGTATTACCTCCACCTTTACCATTGACAGAAGTAATAATCTATGGCTGTTGATTAAATAAGCATAGACAACAAGCATTTACCCGAATTATTTTGCATAGTAACAAATTTAATAAAAAAATAGATCAAATTCAGTTTTGAATGAACATGCTTTCAAAAACAATATCGATAAGAATTACTACCAATTTTTAGATTACCTTTTTCCGACAGACTGAGAACTTTGGCCTGATTCTGGAATAGGGCTGATCCCCTCTTCCAGACGTTGCCTTGATTCCAAAATCAAAATTAGTCGGTAATCACTTTTGTGATGAGCTTTGAGATGCATTTTTAAATTTGTACTAAACGGCGATGATGTACTGAATGAACAGTTCACACACTTTACTGTCTGCAAATGTATACACGTGAAAAGATTTGAAAATTTTGCGCATAAGAGCGTAAAAATTACAAAATAAAAAAATAACAAAAGAGCGTAAAAATTACAAAATAAAAAAATAACAAAAACAAGTAATAAATACACACCGTAAATGATACAATGATCTTTCCTCCTCACATTCATTATTATGATTAGAAAAAGCTGCAGAAATAATCACTTACTTTACTTCCATCACCAACATCCTTAAAAAATCGCCATACAGGATGCCTTCGTAAACGTCGTCGTTTCAAAACCATTGCTGACTGACTGCTTGCTTGTGAAGCATTTTTATCCATTTTGTTATTCGAACAAGTTATATTACAAGTTGGTGACGAACCTACAATATCAAGTTGCTAGACAAAAATTGCTGTCAAATAAAGATGAAATGAAGATCAAAATAGTTAATGATGAAAATGAAATGAAGATCCAAATCGACACATTTTTTAATTCATTCAACTAAAAAATTTTGGAATACAAATGGTATTTAATTTATTTAGAAAGGTACATAACCATCATTCCATAATTTGTTTTCGAAATGTTATTTGTAAGAATAAGCATTAGTTAAATGTCTTACACTTTTTAACCCAAAATTTGACTTTATGATTCATTCTTCATAAAAGTCATCATATCAGAGTAAAAGCTTTTTGAAACCTTATTGAAAGAGGTCAATACTGGAAAATGCATAAACTCACTCTGTGATGTTTTGCTTTCTGATTTCAATTTCTCGACAGCATCACTACCATCATTTGTAAGCATTTTCGCAGAATTCAGTGATGCAGTTGTCGCAGATTTAGCTGCAGCTTCAGAAATAACTTTCAAGAAATCGGGTAAATTTAAGGTGAGATCTGATGATGGTTTTAGACAATTGACTGGGATTTGCATTTCAGGTAATGCCTTTGGGAAGTCCATCATGCTTTGTGATGTAGGAAGTGCAGGGATTCTGGCGGAAAATGTAGAACTGTTGTTGGCTGCAGTAGCAGCAACACTGACAGTGGAGTCAGGCTGGAATCCGGTGCCTTGATTCAATATGCCTAACAAAACTGCAGCATTACTCAATGTTGACGTTCCATTTGACATTGCATTACTGTTGAGGTTAGCACTGGAAGATGTATCAGAACTTCCCAGAGCTGGCAAAGCAGTGGTTGTCACATGATGCATATAAGGTGTTTTTGGTGTCGCTGCTGAAGTTGTACTATCCGTAATCCACAAGGAATTCTGCACTGTATTATGCTCTTGCAATCCTTCTTCTGCCTTAATAACCTGAAATGAAAATTTTCTCTCGTTTTCCAAAGCTGTATATTTTTGCTGCTAGAAATAAATGTTATAAGAAAAACTGGGACTAACTTCTTCGAAGAGGTCACGATGGTGTGTCCTCAGATGTACCTTCAGATTAGTGCTAAAGACAGATTTCGTACAATAGTTACAATACTTGCACGTTGCCAATCCCTCCTCTACCACAAAATATGTCCACACAGGATTTCGACGTTGTCGCTTTCTTCGTAAAGCCGCAGACAATGTCACATCTGAAAGTATCGCTTTCTGGAATTGAGAGTTAACAGTACTACTAACATTTCAGCATTATTTATTTTTGATCACATAAAAGTCGGAAACCTTTTCTTGCAACATGAATTTTCTTTGTAAACATAATTTTCTTGAGGGAGTGAAGAAATGTAATGAACAAAAATGCGTTGTTAAACATATATATATATAAGAATGATCAAGTTTTAACAGAGTTAAAACACATACTAGAACTTCACGTATGTGTGTTTTTTTGAAATATTATCAATTTACAGTTTAGAACACGAATACGTGAAATTTTGACATTTTAATCAAATTTTCAAAAGTAAAGAAAAAATGATAAAAGTGTTACTGCTTTCTCCAAAAATCCTTTCCATAATTGCATCACTTTTCAGTTCTCCGCCATCTTCCTCATCATCAATGTCATTTACTGAATTACGTGAAGAGGTACTACATTTCGATTTTGACATTGCAGCCAAACTTCTTTCTAAAACTTTCATACAACATTGCATTTTCTTCAAAATCAAGCACATTTTTAACAGACTTTTAAAAATTGTTGATACACACTGTAGAACTAATTATTTTTAATGAGGTCAAAAATTAATTAAATACATCATTTTAATATTTTCTCAACATGAATACGGAAGTGGTAATAGATGATATATTTGATTTTTTAATAAAAAATATTGGAAGCAATGGAATGAATAAAGCAAGCTTTGGACTGCAAAACTGTAATGAAAAAATTAGTAATGAAAATCAGAAAATGTATGCGTGAATGAATCAAAAATGGAAATCAGTAAGGAAACAAGAACAATAACGCCTTATGCATGTAATTTCCTTTGAATTTTCAAAATGAAATCAGAAACAATTTTTCTACTGCGATTACTTACCGACAGCTGTTTGGCCTTGTAGCTCTACCTCGTCATCATGATGTAAACAGTTTTCCATGTCGAATGCGTTTGTATTTGTTGTTCGACTACTAATATCTAAGGGTTCTCTATGCCATGCTGCTATTGATCCAACTTTAGAGCCTGAATTTGATTTGATCTCTGAATAGGATTGGAAACAAAAATTTACTCAATTAAAATTTTACTATGATTATAAGTCTTCATTTAAATGCCACTCTTAATTCAAACATTATCCACACATACAAGATCGTTCTTCAAGTTCACACATTTTTTAAACATCTTGACAACAATACAGGCAAAGCACGAGTAATTGTGAAGAACTAACTATTCACTGCTACATAGTTTTGCCCTAATTTTTTTCTCAACCTTCGTAGCTTCTCATTTATTTGAACTCTACAACAAAGACAATATACTGTGGCAGGTGGTTTTCTTCAATTTTGCCTTAACATTTATTTTATTTCGCTATAAAATTCATGAACGCAACAAAAGAACGATAGAGTTGTTCTCTATTTTTTAAACAATAACCGTTCATCAAATCCGACTACGTCCATGACTTATCAACTTATCATTGTCAAGCTAGCAAAGCATGTCATAACAAACCCACATGGCTCATTCATAGAGATGTCGGATTCGAAGTCCGTTTCATCTTGAATTTGCAATTTCTTTTTCAAATTTGCAATTGATGTTTCCAGAATCTTAGATTCTCGACATCCTTTATGTCGCTGAGCAGTACTCTCAAACAGTTCATTGAAAAACAAATTACTGCTGGAAGTACTTGCTTTTACTTCACCATCTTCTTTAACTTCATTACCTGCAACATTAATTCATTCACAAAAACTTTTTATTACAAGAAGAAAGTGAACAAAACAGATAATCTAAAATCACATTTCGAATAATCTTACCTCATTTTTTGAAAATAATACAGAAAAAATTATGCATAACCCATTTAGCTAACTGCAACAGCTGATTTGTAAAATCACATTTATACTCATTTTATTTATGTCCATTGTGATAAATCCATCTATCGTATCTGTCTAACTACCAAACTATTTATCACCTTTTCTACTTTAATCATTAATTACACCAGCGATCTTCACTTATATTTACTAGCAAACTAAGCTAATCCAAGTTAAACATAAGTTAATGCTTTCTTCTCACGCACCTAAAAATTGCATATGGCATACTTTATTCCTACAATTCCCACACTTACAACTTTGTTTATTTCAGCATAAAAGCAATAAAATGTGAAGACAAAATGCGTACAATTATTTGAGTCGCTTTCTTTCTTCACTGCAGCAGAACTGTTTACACCGGATTCTAAAATTTTTCGCAAATTACTATCATTATTGCTGTCAATATCATCATTAATATCGATCGCAATGTTAAGGTAATATTTTTATCAGTGCTTTTACTGTTTACTAATCACTCTTTTCTTTTCAATACAGCATTTGAAAACTGATTTATGAGCTTACAATATTATTGTAAAGATAGCTACTCCATGAAGAGCAGTCAGTAATGTTATTGAATCTTTGCTTTTGTGTAGGGATTTAATAACATCAATTCTCTACACAAAAGTAAAGATTTAAAAATGAACTCTATGATATACTTCAAGAGAAGATAGAATCTAATTCTCTGAAATGATAATAAAAACTAGCAATAATAATTTTACACGCAGAAATTAATTCACCATTTACATTCTCTACTTCCATGTCGCAGTCTTCGTACTCCAAAGTACTGCTTTTTACAAATTCATCGTTAATCATAGCTTCTGTTGAGATCATGACCAAATTTACGGAATAAACCCGATAAATTAGAAAAAAAACTAAATTTTGGATAATAGTGTGATTAATGACTTGACCCAAAATTTAGAATATATAAAAATTTTCTTAGACTTTCTATCATTTCGTCGTGTTTTCTCCATTGTTTCATAAAGTACAGTGTGATAAATATAAATCTGATAAGTTGCACCACGAGCCGATTGACATGCACTTTTGTTACATTTTCTGTCGACAAGTAGTACTTTCTGAAATATCAAACAGTTGCCAGAGTAAGTGTTACAATAAAAATGATAATGAAGTATTTTTTCAGCGATTTAAAGAACTCACGTCAATAACTACACAAAAGAATACACACAAGCAAAGTTTACAGTTAATTAAAAAAAAAAAACTGAACAAAAACACGCAGTAACGTGAAGACATTCAAATTGAGGCAACTTTTTAGTCATCCAGCTATGAGACCGTTTCAATGGCGATACAGCGAATATGACATATGTAAAGTAATAACTAAGCCGAGTAATAACACGTAACTAACAGAAATGTATAAGTATAGCAGACGATGCAGCGAAATAATGTTAATGTAAACAAATGTTACTCCCATTAACTACTTCTAATGAAAGTATCACTTTGCAGTTGAAAAAATCAAAATTGTCGACAAATCTAATAAAAATGATGAAAATCTTGTTGACATAATGATTAGGTTAAAGGTCATGTAAGAAGTGCTATAATCTGTAAATATAAATAAGTAACATACTCGTGAATGCTGAACACAAAGTAAAGTAATTAGAATATAAGTAACAGATAAAACTTACATTAAATGAAAATATTTTTTAACTGATATTAATTGCGTGTGTGATTACATTTTAAAACAATAAGAAAGAAGTAGTAAAGATTGAAAAAAGTGATAGATAGCTACGAAAAGTGTACAAAAAATATAATCAAAACGATATACAATAAACTAAAACTGATGACTTGTGCATGGATAAAAGCAGTTTTTGAAAAAAAAGAAAAAGAATTTTTTTTCAGTATGATTCTGAGAAAATTAAAGTTTCTAATGATTTTCACCACCACTTTTAGTAATATGAAGCACAGGTGGGATAAAAATAAAATTTATGTGAGCAATAATTCATAGTGATAATCGTGATATCACCAATGATATGATAATCATAACTATGATAATTTCGATTAAAAAAAGTGAAGACAACTTGCTTGAAGAAATTAGCAGTGCAATTTATAAGGTAACAGAGTTAGTACAGATGATGAGTGAAGCAAAGTAAGCGATTAAATAAAAAGACTTCATAAAAATTTTCTCTCTTTCATCGCTTAGTAAACAAAACTTGCGCTTGGCGCAAACTTACGTTGCTAAAACGCAACTTTTCATTCATATATTATTGACAATACTAACATTATCATTAATTTCTTTCATCTTCATCAGCAGTTACGAGCATAATAATGATAACAGTAATGACGATAGTAAATATGCAAAAGATAACAGTAATGTTAATTGAGTTAATAGCGTAAGATGGATATCCTACGTATGACAGTGATGGTAATAATGGTAGTAATGATAGAAAAGTAGTATAAAAATTATGAAAAGAAAAATTGTTATTGTAAAAATGCAAAGAGGAGTATTTTCCAAAACAAAAGTAAACTGGACGGTACTATTTAATTTCAACAGATCGCTCTGTACAATATGATCCGTTACGTGATATTCTCTTACTTCAATTTTTCCCTCCAATTCGACACTTATCCTTACAGTTTGCTTAATTATTAAACACGAAAAAAATGAACTAATATTCTATTTATATGTCTATGATTATAACACTATAATTATTATCGTTAAATGGAAATTTTCATCACTCAAAGTAAAAGTAAGACAAGTAAATATGCTTGCATATTGTAATAAAAGTGAACGAGTAACAGGATAGATAGATTGTTACTGTTGTTCAGGGCTGAAAGTATAAGATTATAGTGTTTGAGTTGCAAATAATTTCACTGATTCAGCAAGACTGACGTTGACAGTAACTTTTGGAGAATATTTACCAATAATTTCTGTCAAATAAATTTCTTTCAGATGCGCTGCTAAATTTGCACAATTTGGTTAAATTCAATCATGAACTGAGGAGGATCTCTAGCATCAATGAACATATAACGACCTTTGCCCGTCGTCATATCATTTTACAAATTTTCTGATAAGATAAAAAGTTAATAGCAGCATTTGTAATGCTAAAATGTCATTTACTCACTGATTGAATACTAGAGGCAACATTACTCTGCAAGAGTGATCCTAAAATTACCATATATCGAATAATGTAATACTTAATTACACTAAATGCCACATGATTATGACAGTATTGGTAAAGACTGTAAAGAGTTAAATGAAATTTATAGGAATCAATAAAAGTTACCTTCAAGGAAAATAGCTTCTTTGGTCTTTATTTTATTTCTGTTGCAAGAAAAATGCAATAATGCATCATTAAAAGGTGCAGTAAAACGTCCTTGTATTTACTCTTACTTTGTATCATTGATGATACTTCATTTTGAGTCAATACAAGAAAGTAGTTGCGAATATGCATAAATTAAGCATATTATATTTTCTTACTTATTTTTACTTCTTAGCAAATACTCAATTTCCAATTATTTAAAACTCACAGCAACTTTCAAATTCTTACATGTCAGTATAGAGTAGCATTTGATCGCTGCTTTATTCCAGCATTACGCAAAATTGTTTCAAAATTTTCTGAAAATAAGTTTTATCACATAATTTGTTCGTTAAAGCTGTGTTATACAAATTTCAAGTGAGAAATTATGCTCTGCGAAATGTTAACCTTACAATACAATAAATATTCGCTTCTGATTGCCTCTCTCTATGCATTAAATAAAGAGACAAGATTGAAGGTCAATTCAACGAATGTGGGAAAAAGTCTGTGCGAAATTTATTTTTTGCTATGCGACACTTGCATTTTTTTAACGAGCAGTGTTTATATCCTTTTAAAATTTTAATACAAAGTTTCATCACAACTTTTTCAATTACAGATTTTGGGGCTTTAAAATTTGTATTTAACGGCTAAAAAATGGCAATTAACTGGAAAATTTGTTGCCACTCTATCTATCAGGAGTGGGCAATGAATGACATTACTGAGAAACTTAAACTTGATATTAAATATGTACATGACAAGATTTTATCTGGTCAAATCTGTGCTGACCGCAGGATATGTTTAGTAAATAAACAAGTCAGTTATTCATTAAAGACACTTCAACGTTACACAAAGAAACAATTGTGAGATTAGAAATTAGCTGACATTTGGGAACTGAATTCAACGCAAAACAAACTGGGAAAATTCATCTATTAAGGTAAAGTAGACTGCACTAAATTAACATGAGACAGCACTTTATTAGCATTAATTACAGTGGGGAACAATTATTGATGAGAGCGAATAAACTCAATAAGATGACAGGATAGCACTAACGCGAGCTACATGCTATGATCAAGAAAAGATGTGAATGGTGTATCTTAGACGATACCTGAGGTTCTGCACACTAGGGTTTTGCACAGATATTTTTGCACACTTTTAGTACCAAAGGTCACCTGATGTATGTTTGGTAAGACTGTAAGAAAATACAGAGAGGTCAACAAAATGAGATCATAAGTGCACTCATTTTATACTAGCTTTCACCTATCTAGAATAACTCAACCCTCCCAAATTTGTCTAATTTTTTCTTTCTGTCTCTGATACTCTCAAAATTTGCGATATTTCTTCGTGCTGGTAGCTAGAAAAAGTCCACTACCTAACCTGTCATTCGTTTCTGATCTATTCGATAATAAAATTGATTGATAGGGACAAGCGTCAAAAGATAAAGTGCAGATTGCATGAGCAAATGATTGCTGCAAGTGATTTAAGATAAATCCTGGATTGATCTATAAAATTAATATTACGCAGATGAAAAATAAAAAGGGAAAAATAGATTTCTAAGACTTTCAAATTTTTTCTTCTTTCATAAAACGAACATACAAGCGTCGCTTTCACGCAGAACATAGCATCTATTAAAGTAAGAGCCGTATTCCTAGCCAAGATCATCATAAATAGTTGCATAATTACTATTTTTAATAAAATGTTTCTCATCGCAAACAAACAAAACAATTTATTCATTACATTTGCCTAACTTATTAGTTTTATGCTATTTTGCATACAGCAATTTCCTTGCAACTTTGTTTTTTCACAAGATAATAGGTTGGTTAGTAGTATATTTATATAAAAATCAGTTCTTTATTGCTTGCATAATTCACTTCTTGTAATACTTTTCATTCATTAATTTAATTATTGTTACCTTGCATAAACGCTTGACAAATAATTCTCCTTGCAAAATTTCAGCAAGTAATTTGCACTGAGCAAATTACTGAAATGTCTTTCAGAAGGTATAAGATTTTGCATGTTGATTAATTAATTGCTCATTGCAAATATTTCCCACTGCCAACACTACATTTTCTCTCATTTGTCTACTAAAAGTTTTAGCAAATACAAAAAGAATATTCATGACCATCCATATTTTAAAACTCATAAAACAGTTTAAACAAAGAAAACATTAACACTGTTCCATTTTCAAAATAATTCCCATTTTTTTATTCATGTAACAAGTGTTGTTATTTAAAAAAAATGATGACAAGGAGCTTTCATTTTCAGAAAAATTATCATTAACTTTATTAATGCAAGTATTTATATTGACAGTTCGACTACATTCGTAATTAAGAATATTCAGCGCAAGAAAAAATAGAAAAACATGACAAATATAATACAAGTGAAAAGACTGATAGATTTTCAACAACAATAATAAAATGGCAACTATGAAAGATTCTGAGTTTATCCTCACTTCTTAACACTTAATCATCAACATTCTACATCCCAGGTTAATACCGTGTATTTCAATTTTCGCTCATCTCAGATTTTTCTTAGTGCTACCGTATATTAATTCAGAGAACAATAAATGCTACAGAAAAAAATTTTTATAGTTTGATCAATTTTATGAGAATATACTCAGTGACTGCTGAAAGCAGTAAATGAATACATCTATAATGTCTTAGAATTATACACAACCTCCTCCTTAGCACCTACTATTATTGAGTTAATTCAACTTTTAAGGATAACATGTTTGATACTAAGTTACTTAAACTTCTCTTCTTATATTTTTCGTAGAAGTGCAATAATGAGTACAAAAAATGTCAACAAAATCAGTATTACTTTTCGTAATTCTTTCTTTCAATCTACAGATTCTTTCCAAATGTAATCAACATGAGTACAATAGAAAAAATTCTCAAATATGTTCATTATTCTGCAGAAATTTTAAAAAGATGAAAAATGTAGAGACAATAGTCAACAGCTTTGATAGCAAACCATCTAGGCTAATAAATATATGGAATTGCTTTTTGTATTTAAGTGCGAAGTAATTAAGACTCTGCGCATTTGCTTAAAATTAAAAAAACAAAAACAAAAGTCATAAAAAAAGTAATCAGTTTTCACAATTCTCTCTGTACTACTTGTTTTCTTCCATTCACTGAATATAAATTTAGTAACGAACATTTTAATAATTTCACTAGAGCGATGCTCTCATTTGTATTGATAAAAAAATATTGATACTTTCCATTACCTATTTTTGTTTCTCATTTAAATAATTATCAAAAATCATTTCATTACATAAAAAAGCCTTTCATAAAAATTTGCAAAAAAATTTTGAATATTTGTGTGGAAATATTAAAAATAGATTTTGGCCTAATAATTTTATCAATTAGATTAATATTACCTTTATGTTGTGACATAAAAGTACGTGAAATGAATATGAGTAAATTCAAAATGAGATTTGAAATGAATACAACGAAAAAGAGATTTGATTATCGGGCGAAATTCAATCCTTCTCTTGCAGTAATACTCATTCTGACTTTTTCTGATCTCATCCACGAATTAATTTATCATTTCTACCATTAATTATTTAACTAATTAATTAGTTAAACTTCATTGACTAAATATTACCGATTCCATAACAATTCATCATAAGCTATAAAGACAGCTGTGTTGCATGACGATAATCAAGTAGTACACATTTAACACAACATATCATTCATTCCTTTTCATAGTAAATGAGGATTGCTCTTCTCTGTATCAACCAGATCAAATATCTTAAAATAAGAAAGATTGCCATCCATGATAATAATGTTCATCTCAGAATGCAGTTATAAGCAAATGTTATTAAACTCAGATAAAATCTTTTTATTAAACCTGTCAGCTAATAATAATTCAAATTTATGCCGAAACTTAAGTGCACACAAAATTATTAGATTAACACAACAAAAAGAAAAATGCTAATATGAGCATAACATAATAAAAGTTTGAAAAACAAGTCTGATATACAAGTTGTGCAACTCAAAAAGCAAACTTTTGTCGGATATGCTAAATATATTAATATTATTAATTAGTGTGAATTAATTGCAACAAACCAATTTAATCTCACAAAAAGTCAGAATATAATTGCAAATATAAACAGTGTCACTATAATTCCTTTGTTGTTGATGTTAACTATATTATAGTCGTAGTAACTGTAACTAATAATTACTCCAACAAATGCCAGATTTATTCTAAATAATGGCGATAGATGAGATCTGAGCGAGAAAAGATGAATAATGGCCTGTTTGAACGAATTCTTCCTTTTCTTCTTAAATTCAATATACCGATTTCGGATACATTCCAATGCAATTCATTTAACTTCAATCCAAATTCTACGGTTATCTTAATTCATACTAAAATACCAAAAATTTCAGCTAAGATTTTTGCAATTCCCCACGCAAATTCTGATGCATTAAAAGTATCTGAAGATATTCCCTCTGATGCTTGTTTATCGGACCAAAAGTACTTCTACTTTTGTGAGAAAAAAATTGCGTGAGTTGAAGTAGGCAATTATCTCATATTTCTAAGCTGATTTTCTAATATTTCCCAAATTTGCGATGCATGTCTAATAACTGTTATATCCTTCGATTTTTCTTGCAAGAACAAAACAGAAACAAAAAAACAAAAGGCAAATTAATTTAAACAGCTTACCTAATTTAAATTTGCAGTGGTATAATAATTCCTTCACGTGAATATCACATTCAGTTTTACTAAAAAAACGAATTTCAATAGCAAAACGAAATTGTGACCTAAGTCAAAAGTAGTAATTAAACGCAACAAAATTAAAGCACTTATCGTTTGCACTTTCGATCGATAAAAACAAATAAAAATGTAACAGTAAGTTTGAGAGAGGTAAATAAGAAAAGTGAATGAATGCTTATATATGCTAAGTATGCAAATGAAGCAAAAAAGAATAGTACCAAGTGCTTGGGATCATTTCAGCAAGCAATCGATTGATACTGAAATCAATCAGAGGTACAGGGCTGAAAGGTCACTGAATAAAAGTAACTGCATGCTACTAACTTTAAAACAAATTAACCCAAATTACTGCATGCTAACTGTAGCACAAATTTTAATCCATCCTTTAAATGTTTGTGCTAATAAATAAAATCATGAAGATGTGAAAAGCTAAAATTTTCAAATCTGAAAATTCTAAAAAACTTAAAACAGTTAAAGAAATAAAATTTAACGAGTCTTTTTCGAAGAATTGTTACAAAGCGAAACATGAAATCTTAACATAGCCATTTGAACAAAAAATGCTGGAATAAGGAATTGAGTGACATTTTCAAACTTTTTCTCTTCTTTTTCTGAAGTGAGCATTTAACTTTCGTTACGGCACTTTTTACGATTATTCATTTATAAAACTTTCGCATTTTGGGGACATTTTCTGCGAGCATACACGCGGCAATGATAGATAGATAGATAGATAGTAGATAGATAGATAGGTAGAATAGATATATCAGAGAATGCTGCCTCCCGTACCATTTCGTATCGTGGCACCACGGACCGCTACTCATACGTATACTTATACTATTACTCTTACAATAACTAAATTTACTCCTACAATAACTAAGTCTACGCTTACAATAACCAATGTTACGATCGCTGATATCAAATAAGTCTTTGCTATCATTGAAGCACTGAAGCTGTCAACCAAAAAATATGTATATATATATATTCAGCTAACTGTAAATTTTCTGTGGTTTAATCATTACTATTATCAATAATTTGCGATGACAGTAACCATGCTTTAATTCACTTTCAGCTGCACCTAGTATTACATCCTAATATATACTATTAAAATCACTAAATATATGCTACTAGCATGCATACATAAATGAAGTATAAGTAATAATTTGTTGTAGAAGCAAGTATCAATTACGTGATACAATACTAGGCAACTACATGTATTACAGTTAGAAGCACTAGAATACCTAAATATGATAACCACTATCTATATTAGCAATGATTAATTTAAGAACAGTTAGTGACTGACTCATGTGTTAAATTATGCAAGATTCCGAGCAAATTTATATTTGATATTGGGATAAAATTTTACACTGCTACTGTACACAATTTTTTAGTGCAAATCTACTGTTATTGTAATTCAATTATGGCAAGGAGAAGAATAATTGAAAATTTTCGGAAAATTGCTTGGTTCTACATTTTAGTAAATGTTTGTACTAATGAATGAGAGATTATATCAATAATCTTATTGAATTTTTTCGCTAAATCTCTTTTATTTTATTAATTGATAAGTTAATTTGATTGGACTTTTGTCTCTGAAAAAAGTAGTCATTTTTGAATTTAAGCAAAAAGTATTAAAAAAGGTGTTGCAGAAAGAAAAAGTATTACAGAAACGAAAAAAATTTTTTTTTTGTATTGAAATGACAGAGGTCAAAAGTGAATTGCTTCACAAACTCATCAAATACTTGGCGTTGCTATAAAAAATATGTTTGGCAGCTGAGCACAATATCACTCTGCAAAATTTCTTACCATAATTTGACTAGTAAATATTGCAATGATGAGATGAATATTTCTTTGAAATTGGGTAGCAAATTTATTTCACATTTTCTAAGTGAAGTTGCTGAGCTGCTATAATCAGTCAGTCAGTTCAGTCTTCTCCAGCTCATTTTTATCCTACTTTTCTGTATCTCTGCATCTTCTTTTCTTTTAACTTTCTCTACTACATTAATCGTAATTGGCAATTTTTGAACAAGCAACAATTCCATCAATTTCATCTTTTTTCCCTCCATAAATGTGCAGTTTTCATAAAGTAACTTACCTTATGTTTGAAAAAATCATTGAAACTGACACTATTGCTAAACTTATTAATAAATCATAAATGCATTTGCATTTGAAAATATGCATACAATGAATTTACGCATTTATGTTGTTCAGAATAAATGCATACAAATAACCAATTTTTGTCCAAATATTTGATGCATTAATTGCCTAAACAAATAAAATTAAAAATTATGTCGGTACCAAAAAATAAGTGAAAATAGATCATTCATCATTTCAAGTTTAGTTGAAAATCAAATTTAGATTAATTTTAAAATACTGTAAAATTGGAACTTATTGCTAACTTTTCACAAGTTTAATTATTTTCATAACTTATCTTAAAATAATTTTCAATAAAACGCTAGATTTAGATTTTTGAATTGTTTTCGGTAATAATGCTTTTCTAAGATTGTTTAGGTTTGAAATTGTGAACAAAAACACTGTTTTTCACATTACATTACCAATAATAATCGTGTAAATATCATATGAAAAATTTTCGGATGAAAAAGCAAAAAAATT
>UYYF01004445.1:21218-42120 GCA_900618365.1 Thelazia callipaeda
AAAATTTCAAATTTATCAACATTTCCTCTGACACCTTTTTCTTTCCCACCATTAGTAACCAATTGAAAACACGTACAGTTACGTGGCTCTTTACATAATTGCAAGAAAATATTACTCTGCAAAATCTCTTAATATTTCATACGAGTACGTACCTTCTTAAACTCCCTACATATGCAACAGATCAGTCTGATAGAAGAAGATAAATCATACGTGAAATGGTTACAAAAATGATGTGCACAACCCATCACTTTGAGCACTTCTTAATTGTTATTTTAGAAAAAAATGATTAAAGGTATTAACATGCAATTTTTACACACACTACTCAAAGCATTCAACTCAGCAATTCCATCTATGAAATTTTTTTATCTGTTTAATAGCAAACAACTTCAAATGATAATACCTTACGTGCAAACAAAAATAGAAGTTAATAGATGTTTGGAATAAATTAAATATGTCAATAATGTATACGTCTCAGGAGTAATATCAGTGAGATGCATCAATGAAACTGTGAACTAAAAACTAACAGAGACTAAAGAAGTATGCAGTGAAAACAAAACGTGACTTCAGATAAGCCCTATGTGGCTCTGATTTATTGTCTTTGCAAACGAAAAAACCTCCGCGCATGTTGAAATCGAAACTTCAGAACCTATAAAAAATTACCCTTTTCGCTAAAAGTCGATGTTCTTGATCTTCTCACGATGAATGTTTACCTAACATTGTACGGTTATGAAAAAGAAAATTAAATAGGGTGATTTACGAGAATTGATAAATGCTTGCATCGCATACATAAATAACACGTATGCAACGTGAGTTTGCAGAACTGAAAAACAGATACTCACGTCGGTTATTTCAACAAACAAATGCATACTTCTTCAGGGAGCAAAAATTTAACATTTAAGTGTAAGGTGGCACAAAGTGAAGTCCAAAAGTACCGGCGCTGCATGGCACGACCCTGCCTGCATGCACGCATGCATGTATACACGCGTGTATGCTGCATGTCTATGTATGTACGTGCGTGCACTCACCCACATCTTTATCCACCAAAATTATACTTGTAAAACTTACATTTATTAGGAGAGGCAATTAAAAAAAATGCAGTCCCTAAATATATGTCGCAAAGTGATGGATGTAACGATCATTGCAACTTTCTGTATGTAAATATGTGCAACGTGTATGGCGATACTGCATAAATATTAAAATCAGTTAGTATAAGAGAAAGGAAATTCATCTTTTTCTGCTAACTACAGAAGTATCAGTCTTGAGATTCATAACTACTGCTCACCTCAGATATTTATCAAAATGAATTCAGATATATATTAATCACAACTTTCTACTCATTCTCAACTATATCAAATTTATTGCTTATAGCAATAACTCTTAGAATCATTATGTGACTTTGATCAAATTATCAGAAATCATGCTAAAAAAATTATCCAAGATCACTTTGAGAGCCATAAATGTGCTTAAATCAAGATTACTCGTCACTTACTCTAAGCATTATGTAGTAATTTTGAGAGATTAATTCATAGGAGAAAGAAATGCATCAAAAAATTGCTTGATTAGCGTATTTTTTGACTCAGAATTTTATTTTCCAACAATTGATAACATTTTTTGATTTTGACCTTTTGACTTCCCAACTTTTCATTTGCCCTTCTATTTTCAGATCTTCTACTTTCTATTTTTTGACTTTTCACTGATATGAAGTTCTTATTTTTCTGGTTTTTCGGCAAATATACAATGACCAATATCGTTGGGTCGGTTTGCCGCAGCATAAGCTTTCCCTGTTGACAGCGTATTTAAAACTTACTTGGTTCTGTATCAATTATTAACCAGACCATATTTGCATACACACTTTAAATTACTTCTCTTTTTCAAGAATTCCACAATTTTCGGAAAGTTAGTTGACCTTTTTAAAATTTCATCGCAAACAATGCCCAATTTGAAATATTAATATGCATGCTAATAAAGACTAGCTTGCTTGCGCACGCACAAAAACATACTCATTGTACGTGGCAGGTCAAAGAGTACACACGTGACGTGCGTGATAAAATTGCAAATTAACACTTGACATGGAATGGAATAGCAAAGATGGAGTGAAAATTGATGGAAAAGAATATTTGAAGGGGAAGATGAAACAATGACATGGAAAATAGCGGAATTTTCGTGCATAAAATGGTACAAATTGGGTTATACTTTGGGAACACTCAAAAGATAATTCAAAAAGACAACTCATTCAATCCCTACTCGTATAGATCTTACAAATTTTATATGTTAATTACAACCAAAATTATTTCCAATCCATTGCATTCAATACAAACTCATTTACTGCATCCAGTGAAATAATAAATCTGTAATGAAGAAAACGAAAGGATTCGATGTGATTAGTTAAGCAGGCAAATTAGCTTTGGTTTTCAAAAAATTAATTGTTAATAAATTCCATATAATTCCTTCAGAAGCGAAACTTGATGGCTGAAAATTTTACACAAGTTTCGGAATTTTCTAACGTTTCAGAATAAGTTTCAGAATTTTCTAGCATTATTCCAGTCCAACTTCCTAACGAATGATATCATCATAATTATTGATAAAAATTGTAAATGAATTTTACGATAAAATGCGCATAATATTTCAAAAAAATCAAAATTCTGTAAAGATAAATCATAAAGAAGGATTAGTAGTGGTCTAATATAGAGAAAATATAATGAATAATATGATTTAATAAATAATTAATTTCTAGCTTGAAGGAAAAAGGCGTTAAGTAAGTAAGCGCAATACAACTTCTCAAGTAAACAATTTTAAAACGATTACTTCAGTTAGTTACAAGAAAATGAAACTAGTTATCATGAAGAAGTTATCAATTCTGGTTCTGGTTTCTACCTCTCTGTCAGCTCAACTTTTATCAAATTAAGTAGCAGAAGAAAGCGCTGTTGAAAATTGCGAAGCGGACAATTTTCATAATTAAAGCTCAAAGATATACTAGTTGAAACCAGATTATTCCTTCTATGCGTACCTTATATTTCTCAAATAATTTCTGATTAATATTTTTAACGAAAATACAGTAAAGCATACCAGAACTTTTTTCCATAGCACTATAACTTTCAATTGTAGCGAACATTATTTCAAGCTTGTCACTTTCAGTCATCATTGTTCTATTTAGAAACTTTGATTTTGTCTCTTTAATAATATTTACATTAACATGCAACTTCGACACTTTCTCGGCCAAATTTATATTAAAAACAATAATCATTTTGACAATATTTGTGAATAATTGTAATTATCAATGCCAGAGAATTTTAAAGCTGGCTACTTTGATAAAATATTAATTCCATCAATACTATTAATAATAATAATAATAATAATCTGGTTTAATTTTTCTGCATGTTTTTATTATTGCCATCATAAATTATTTAGGCAAGCACAAAGTTCAAAATGAATTAAACGACTTAAATCTTTAATTTGATGGCATACTTTTACGCAAATTTGTGCCAACCGATGGTTCAACAACAGTCCATCACGTTCTTATTTTAGAAATAAATAAATTACTATTCTTCTCATTAGGTATTATATTATATATTATCTATATAATATGACAAATATTATCTTATCCAAATATTAATAGATCTATCTTGATAGAAGCATTGCTTTTACTACTGATAATTAAGATATAATGATAATAGTAATAATAATAATAATAATAATAATAAAAATTGAGGCCTGAGAGAGACTAGTAAGGTGAGAAAAGTTTACTGCTGGAAAAGTGGAAGAAGTGCCTTCAAAAAGTAACCCAATTGAACCTCAATGACATTGCCAGCTGCAAGTATCGAAAAGAATGCAAGAATCCCTTGAAAATGGGACAATACTGATTTCGCAGTCGAACACTGCTCTTCTATTATATATGCATGTATAATGTACAACTTTTATGATAATGCATCGTTTGTCCAGCAAAAAATAAACGGACGTATCGTTAAGAAATTTATACAAATACTAAATATTGCATTCTCTGAACTGATATTAAGTGTAACTGAAATGACAGCCAGTCATCTAATTTGCATATTTGATAGTTTCCAAAATGCTCTCTATCAATATATAATTCGAATGTATGCATTAAAAAGCTAATTTCTTCAAGTTAATAGTAATAATTCATTTATCTCTGCAGGAAACAATTTTAAGAAATAGCACCACAACGTCTTGTTTTGTTTTGTTTTTTCTTGCATTACTTTAATTAGAATGCAAAGTTTCTAATTGCAATGAATCAAATTCGAGTGAGAATTTTTTGGTAAAACAAAAGTTTGATGCACGCAATACTTTTAGAAGATGCACGTAAAATGTTTCTTTTGCTGGAGTGGCCAGAAATAAATACTTGTATTTTTTTACTATGCAAAATCGAGCAACTTGATGATTATATGACCGACCGCTTGTAGATTCAGCAGTAAGTCTGTCTATGCAAGCAAATTTTACACATTCATCATTTGAGATAATAATTATTAAATGAAGAATTGCAATGCAGTCATCACATACTATTGGATTTCTATACAGTTGGAGCTATCTGCGACGAAACTTCTTTGTTTTCAACTTTCGCTTTTGTAAGAACGGGCTTAACTTTTCAAATCTTGACCTCAGTCATCATTCTCAAAGGAAGACGGCATACATACACAGTACATGACACCAGGCAAAGCTTTTGAATTTAGCATTTCAACTGTTGTCCATCCATCATTTAGTTGAAGCAAGCAAGGATTACATTTCCAAATCAAATCGGATTTGACACTTCTATCGGTTTGAACTTTTTCGCACTTTGAGAGTAATATTTTTGATCATTTTTGGCTCGAATTATAATTTATACTTCCATTCCTGTAACGCGCATCTTTCTGCTTACAATCAAAGTTTAAGGGTCATGTTCGACAACTGAATTGTCGGGTTCATGAGAAAAGAGGTAAGTATAAATGTGTGTATGTGTATGAGTGTAAGTGAGTGTATATCAAACTAAGACAAACTTCATGCAGCTGTTAGTGAGAGGAGAGGAATAAGAAGAGATAAGTTGAATATTGCGAGCCAAAGTTGAGTTGATGCTGAACTACTATTCCATACTTGAAATGAAAAAGAGGGACTGATCAGCCGCGTTCTCATTCACGTATGCACACATATGTTCTTTAGAATTGTGACGTGAGTCACGTCAAAATTGAAAATTTATCCAAGTATGAGCTGCAATTCAAATAGAAGTATGAATTGGCAGAAGAAAGTGGTGATGATAATTGGTTGAGTGAGTGACTCGGAGGAGAGCTGTTTCAATCTGCTGCTGACATTACACTACAGCCTGAGGTGCTATCTAGCTAAGCAGTTAGTAGCTAGTCCTAGCTTTCCGCCAAGAGTAAACTAACTGCAACTGTCTTGCTCAGTACTGACGCTTACTTAGCTTACAACATGTATCTTAGCTCAAAATCGAGAAGCTAAGAACTTCCGGTGGTTCTGCACCTTTTCTTAACTTTTCACTCTCTGCCAGTCCTCTATTTGTTACGTTTGCGTGTAAAAGTTGTCTGTGTACCCTTTTCACATCGGTGTTATCATTTTACTGCTCTGCAAAAAACTTTCAACACATTCCTGAATATTTTATTATTATTATTATTTATTTATTATTGTTATTGTTACTATCATTACTAAAATATTTTCATTATCATTATCATCATCTTTTTTCTTAACATAATTATTTTTTTTGCTACTGTTGTTTGCATTATTATTATTATTATTAGTGCCTTCTATTTAAAAATATATTGATTATGACGATGATAATATTGGTAATAAATGCTAGGAAATAGCAGTAGTTACAAACAATCAGGTGTCTTGTATTCGGAGCATTAAGTAGTAGATTGCAGATTACTGCAACCATAAAATACCTCTTTATGTATTCAGCTTTATTTCCACTTCCTTTCAAATTAATTATTTTAATTAGTAGTTGCAGTAGTAGTAGCAGCAGCAGGAAGTTAGGCTAGTGCTTACTACTTGCCTTCTTATTTCTTCTTCCAACTCTTGAATTGAACTCCGTTCTTTCTCATTATGATTTTGATTTTTATTATTATTACTATTACAAATAGATAATAATTTAAATATTTACCCACAACATTATTGCGCAGTGAGAACATTTTGCCATACTTATTTGGAGCACTCTAAGCAGATTACTACTCAATAATTTACTTAACATCCTTTGCATTTATATGAAGGATGTTTCAACGTTTCCGGTGAAGTTCTGTTTGTGTAACGTTGAGCACCAGTTTTCAGCGTTATTTCCGCCAAAATGTTGCTGAAGTGATAAAGTTCACGGATATGTCGTTTTACTCGGCATTCATTATTCATTATCATCATCATTACCATTATTATTATCATCAGTTGGGCAAATTTTTCACTGCAATGCAATCTAACGCGTTTTCAACTTTGCTTACTTACTTTTTACTTGAAACACTTCTGCAAGTTTCTTTGTTCTCACCGTGATGAAAAAAATAAGCAGGCATTCATTCATTCCAATTCATCTTTCTGCTAACGATAATAAATCGCTGCTTTTTCTTCATCTTTGTTGGCTTAACATCTTCCTCCTGATGGTTATCTTTCCGGAAGTGCACAACTTTGCCATACTTTGTCTGATGCTAAACTTTTTGCCCTCTTGCAATTGCATATATTTTATTTCTCCACCATATGCTGACTTCTTAATCATTTTAATGTTTGATAAGAAATTCTAGCAAATGTAATCTAAGCTATTAAAAAAGTTGTCTGAATTTGTTCCAATTTATGTCACTTTAATCACTTAATATTAACCGGCCTGCTCTGTTTTACTTTGCTTAACTTACTGCATATAAAGTCCACTAATATTCATCAATTTATGAGCAACTCCTATATCTTTTCAAGCATTGTGCTGAAAAGTTGTGTTACTTTTTGCTTAGAGCTGTGCAGTATTTATTATTTAGTCTTTTAGAAGATAATATTTTAAGTTTGGCATTCAGATGTTGATGGCTTCATTCATAGACTATCGTATTTAGAATATTTTAGAAGATTCTTTTGTCTTATTTTAACTTTGCTTACTTTCTCTTGAAATTCATTATTAATTTTTTACAAAATTGAGCTAAATGCTGTATTTTGCTCCTCTTATCAGAATAATTGTTGAATGAAATTCTTTAATTCGAACGGATAAAGCATGCTGCTTATCCTTTAGCATAGGATAAAATTCAAAATGTATGTGATGCATGTCAAGTTTATCCGCAAATTAGCAGAAACTTTCGCTGTGAGGAACAATTTTTGCATGTTTCTTCTGATCACAGTGACTGCAACAACTTTGGTACATCATTGTTATAGTTTTGATAGTAGTCATTTGAGAAAAAACAATTTTCACTTATATCAAATTTGGTTGTGCTTACTTCATTCTACATTTGCATTGGCTATTTTATTTTACACTTTTTCACTTTGAAATATTTCTGATTTTCAGTGAAACTGAACTGTGAAGTCTTTCAGCTTCTTCTATTTCCTGTCATTTTACATGCTAAAATTTAACTTTGAAAAATTTTGCCATTATGGTAGCACTCTAAGTCTAAAATGAGACGTTAAGAATGCCATACTTTTTGTCATTCTTAACGTCTCATTTTAGTGTAATCATTTATTAATACTTTTTCACTTCGAAATATTTCTGATTTTCAGTGTAACTAGACTGTGAAGTCTTCCTGCTTCTTCTATTCAAAACGTTGCAACGTTTGCTATCATTCGTAGAGTTGATAAAATGTTAGATTTTATTGATACACTAATGCTAAAAAACAAAAATTGAAATGAATTGTTAGCTGTAATCCCACTTGCAATTTTTATCATTTATTGTGTTGTAATGGATTTTTTTTCTTTAAATTTCGAAAAATATAAAAATAATAATTTCCGTTTGCAATGAAAGCCATTACTTTTGAAGAACTTTTCAAAATTTATAGTGCTCTCTAAACTGAATATTGAACAATAAACACTTTTTTCCCATTTTAACAAACTGCTCAAAATTTTTGAATATTTCTGACTCGTGTATGAGGGAAAAATATTCCATTAAAACTTATAAAAGTGTTTGCAAACTGAACACATCAAAAATTGATTGATGTAGTTTTGTCCATCACAAAATTAAGATACCATTATTCTAATTAGTTATTAAATAATTTCAAACTGAATGTATGAGGTTCAGTACTTTTAAATAGCTGTCAAAAACTAGACTTGAAAACTTCTCAAGAATACAAGAACATTTCTAGGTCAAAAATAACACAAAAGATGCAGGTTTTAGATACTTTTATATATTTTAATGAAGTTTATTTGGTTTAAAATGAGTTGCGATAACGATGATAAAGCACTGATAGTTGAGAGTAAATACTTTGAGTACTGAATCTGATCTCTCAGATTCATTAAATTGTAAAATGCATCTGTAATCCAGTAGTCAGTTGTGTGCAAGATAGATATATTGATCAAATATTTGAGGTTTTTCTTTTTTTAGCAGCAAACATCAAAGAAAAATTATCATTAGCTACTGAAAGATTGCGAATGAATGAGGCGAGAAACTGTAATTTTTGTGTGTCCGGCTTACGAATAATCTACGCTGGACTGAAGTCATTCTTCACTAAAAATTTGTGTTTAACTTTTTCTGCCAATCATTGTTTTCAATATTTGATACTGTAAATTTAATTACTACATCAAATTTGACAGAGAAAAAAATTATCGCAAAAAAAGCAAATTTTATTGATGTTTACAAAAAATTATGTAAACGGTTGTTTGCATTGTTAGAGTTATCAATCAAAGTTTGCTCAGTTATTTGTAACTGAATTATTGAGCAAATTTTATGTGCTGGAAGTGTAGAAGCAAGATTGTACCAAGCAGATTACTGCTAGCTGAAGAGTTTTTATTGGAATCATCCAACGATATTTGTTTTCGTTATTACTTCTGCTATCATTACAATTGTTTTTGCTATTATTATTATTACTTTATATTATTATCATTTTCTAGTATAGCTTTTACGATCACTATTGCTGTTTTATCATTATTTACTCTGTAAAAGTATTTGAAAAGTAAGAAATAGTTTTTAATTTGGCTCTATGACTTGCAGTTGATATCACTGTCATACTTCCGGAAACCTCAGAAGGATTGGCCAGTCCGCTTCCGGTTTCCAGCTTTCTTTACGGAAAACAAAGAAGAGCAGAGGTAAAAACAGTTGGAACTGATGGATGCGTTGTTATCTGCTAGCTGTCAATCTTTATTTCTTCTTTAAAATTTTTTCAGTTAAATGATCGAAGCACTATTTAACCTTTCCTGTATTACTACTTATCTTTCTATAGCATTTGATAGATTATCATCGCTGGGTTTCGTTTTTCAACAACTTTTACAATTACTTTTATCCATCGCTTATGAATTTTATTCCATCTCATAGAATTAATAACTAGCTAGCTATTTATCCACATCGTTAATGGGCTTTATTGAAGACAATTTTATTGAGGATCTCGTTTGTTTACCTTCAGCTTTTCAGTCTTTCTTAACTTATTCAGTTGAATGCGTAAATCTTAATAAGATTTCCTGGAAGAACTGAATTAGTTAAGAAAGACTGAAAAGTTAGAACTAGTTGAATTTACTTTACTTGCTAACCAACTATAAATTGTTTACTATATATCCATTTTGTATCGATTGCTTTTCAGAGTACGGATCAATTAACTCTATCTCAAACGAATTATTTCATGAATATTCTACTTGTAAGTTGAACGAATTGTTTGCTTTGAAAACTACAAAACAAGTAGAAAAAAGTCATATTGGATATAAATTAACACAAACGGATTGGCATGGTCAGTTATGACCAGTAATAATTTAATTTTGTGATGGCGAAGCGTTGAGATAGAGAAACTATGCTGTGAGACATTTTAATTACAATCTACTTGTGTCATATTATTGCTGCTTCTGTATGAACAAAATATGTTATGGTGTCGTTTTGTCGCTAATTAGTTTATGCTCTGAGCATGTTCTTTTTTGATTTTAAATGTACATTAAACTTGTTAGTAATACAGATGCAAAGCAACTTGAGCATTTTCTTCGCAGATGTCATTTATGTTATATAATATGCATAATGCATAGCGATTTAGCGAGATGTATTTGCAAGCATTCAAAGTGTTTCAAAAGTTGTAGTTTCTGATGCTAGACTTTGGAAGTGGATTTAGAATTTGATGAGAAGAGTACTGAGTACTGCTTTATTTGGAATTTGCATTTTAAAAAACAAAATAAGAATATTTAAAGTCGGCTAGTTCCTGAAGTGGAAACATAGATAAATAAATAAGTATATAAGTAAACGAAGTAAACAATATCACACGGAGGTTAATCTTTTTTTTTGTTTCATTGATTCTGGCACTTTGGCTGTACTCGTCCTGAAGTCAGCTTTTTTATGCTGCCCTTTGCTGTTTTATCTTCTTGGAATTCAAGATCGTGATCGGATGAGATGCTTTCAAGTGTATTCTTGAGCACTATCGATTGAATGTATGCCTCGACGTGATCAAGTATACTAATTTCCATCGCGTAACGTTTGCGAGAGTTCATTATACCCTATCTCGCGGAATTGTTTTCTGTATTTCTTGTCTGATTCGAATTTATTAGCGAGTACATCATGCTTTTGCTTTTTCTTGTTATCAACTGCTATTATTCTATCCTGATTGGTGATACCAATCTCGAATAAAATTATTTCATATCGCTTTGTTTAGTAACTTTGGCTTCACATAACGTCAGGATATGCCGTCGATCCACATTTATTTTGATCACTGTTCTTACTCGCATATCGACCCACGTTTTCATTCTCGGTAATCTCCTGAACGGAATGATTTCACATGCGTTAAAATGCTTTCAGACCATACTTCTTATAGAGCCCCAACTGTATGCATCGTCGCCCCTCATTATACATTCTCAGGCTTTAGAACAGCCGTCCTTCTTGTTTATTTAGATCCAGTTTCTACTAGCATATTATGAAGCTAGAGACGCATGAGCTCACTTCTCTTTTCGACAGTGTTTAGCCCACGTCCCAGTTCGTCCCTTGGCAGGTTGACTAGAAATCTTGTGTTTGTTTAGTAACTGTTTAATATCATGCTCTATAGCGTTAGAGTATTCTGATTTCTTCACAGATACGTGTGATCAGAAAAATTTATACATACAATCAGTTTTCTGCTGTGATTCCAAATTCGTTATTTTTCCCGCTTACCCTCCATTCCTAATCAGTCTTTTTATATCCCACTACAAATGAGCACAGCAGCATTCTTCTACTTTGAGGTACTAGCAATAGATTTGTCCTCTTCTCTATTCACTCCATGAAATCTCTCTTCTTAAACTGCTTCTCTATTTCGTATTCATTTCTTCAGAAGTACAAAGAGTTACACGACTATTATTGTTATGGTTCATTACTTCTCTTAGTTTCTTAAAAATTCTCCCGAAGTGACAAGTTATTTAAGACATTTCTTAGCTATTACTTTACTGATATGATTGATTGCCAGAATTTTCCGTCGTATTATTATTGTTATTATATTTTCACTGTTCTGACGATTTTGACTGCATTATAGCATTGCTTTTGCTGTTGCAATTGATCACACTGTTACTGTCGCCATTTATTTTGATTATTAGAGTATGTCTCAATAGCAGATAAAAGTAGAACAAATGCGGGAACACAATCTAGATATAGTCTAGAATTAATGTATAACTTCCAAGGCTAGGCAAAGTCTATCCTTGCTTCAAACATGAGTAATTAAAAAAAATTTTTCAATCTTAAAGTAATTGAATCAACAAAAATAATCAAATGAATGCAAATAGATGCAGGCAGGAACGATTCTTGGCTCAGTTCAGCTCTTATGAAAATGAAGTGAGAAGCTATTTGTTGGGCAGAGAATCAAATTCTATCCAAACGATAATCTATCTATCTTCACGTTAATTATTTCACTTCTGCGAAAACAAAAAAGCAAAAATTCAAGCAATGTCAGTCATTACGAGAGAAGACGACTACTTCCTATGAGTTATTTCCTCTGAAAACGGATAATCAAACTGCTCAAATTATTCTTATTCTTATTATCACTGCAGTCACAATTATTGTTAGGGACAAGTTCGGTTGTGAAGTGTTAAGTAAAGAGGACATTGAATGGAAAGTAAGCTGATTAATTATTCGCTAATCTTGCATTATTTTTTTTCTTGTTTATTTAAAAGTCTTATCAGTGCACCGTTTTAGATTCTTAGTTGAGAGCCGCATACATTTGCATGTCATTATATTATACACAAAATAAGTGCTATTTAAGTAAATGCATGAGCAAATTAAAGTTATCAATTTATTGAGTTAATCAATTGATTCTTCGTTTATCAATCAGTAGTTCATTGTTTATCTTTTTAGCAAAAAGCACGTGTTTCATTTCAGGTAGTTTCATTATTCGTTTTCAGACAGAAAATTTTTTTCTGTTATCAGAAACTAAAGTTTGAGTAGTGACTATTCAGAAAGAAATGCTGAAATTTTAAGTGCAATGAATGGCTAGGTCGAGTTAGTTTTGCTTTACATTCTGCGCTGAATATATGAGTATGCGAAGATAAGCTCTGAATGAACTGTCTGAATGCAATAATTCACTCAGATAGATAAGTATATGCCGATAGGAACTAGAATTCATTTAATTATTGGAAAAAGTTTGGAATAGGTCAGTGATATAATTATCGCGACATTTGTAATGCAAAATGAGGTGCAATTTATACGTACTTGTTAACTGGTAAATTTCAAACTACGTAAATTTTATTTTCCAGCTCAAGAAAACGATAGATGGCGACAATTTTGCATGCAGTATGCGAAATCGGTGGCATTCAAATTTGCGGAAAGTTGGCAGCAGTATTCAAGAAATGCCGGAACACCTTCGAGAAATCTTGATGTCTCCGAAGTAGTGCATCAGTTTACTAGCACACTCACAGACGAGTTAAGTGAGAGATTGCTAACTACACCGAAGGTCGTCTTCCCTTCTACCACTTGTTCTCAAACGGTATGTATATCTGCTACTTGATTTACCATTTTTGCTCTTTTCTTTTTCACGTATTCATTTCTTCATCATTTCTTTACTAATTTTTATCCCAATCATTTAACTGTTTAAAATATTGATTGATTGGAGGTCAGTTGTGATGAAAATCATCAACTGACTGACTGACAGTTGTTTACTTATGCACCATTGTGTATATAGTGATCACCATCGTTCACTTTCAGGATCGATGGTGATCACTATATACATTTTCTCAATATGAAAAGTAATAATGCAACTTTCCATAAATACATTACGGTGCATTTTCGTGCTTCGCTCTTGTTTTCTACCATACATGGTTTTATAATTTGTATATTTAACGATCCTGAACCTTCAAGCTAAAATGTGAACCAAATTATGAGCTTGTGCACTCAGCAAATCCATTTAAGCAAAAGTCCATTGAAGAGGTCAAAATCTTCTCAAAAATTCTATAATTCATGTCAGATATCAGAGTACTAAAAGAGCAAATATTGCAAATATGTGTTCATTTGTTGTCTACTGTGCTTAGCATCTGACTGCAAAGAATCAGTTGAAGATTACATTTGCATTGCAAATCATTGAGTTGTAAGTGACTTTCTGTTACTCTTTCTTGCAATCTCAAACATTTCTCAATTAATTCCATTTTGCTTATTTTACTCTTATCAAATAAAGTGGTTATGCATATTTGTAGAATGCTTCAAGTGATGGAATATCTTCTGCTGGGATGGTTGCTCAGAGCAACAACGTCAACTATCGTGATCGTTCATGTGATTGGAGGTCATTGAACGAGTATGAACGACCTGCTAGTATTGCCGAAATTTCCTGGATGTCGCGGTCGAGATCCGAGGTGGCTTCAAGAGGATGCAGCATGGTGGTTAGCGCTTTGCTTACTTAATGATATCTTTATTCTGAAAATAAGGAAAAACTAGAAATGATTCTTATACTTTTCATTTTTAGTTTTTCTTATTTTCTTCACAAACATTCATTATTTTCTGTCATCATTTCAAGTTTCAGATTAAAATTATATTTTAAATTTGAAAATACTGCTTCTTTGAAAATAGTAAGAAATGATTGTTGGAAAGATCTATTCACGTGAATGAAGGAAAAATTTAATAATTTTCTCAAGTTTCAGGCAGAATCAATGAATCAGCAACAGTCAGCAAGCTCCCATTCTAGTCGACCTTCATCCAAACGGCTTTCCTGGTTTCGATCACATTTTCAAGCTAAAACGTCAGTTGAACTGATTCGGGAAGGTAGTGTAAGGTAAAATTGCTTTTTCCATTAAACATTCATTTTAAATATTAAACAACTGTTTTCTGATGACAATATCGTCGATTTATGAGCAGACAAGAGTTAAAACTTTGACAAGAGCAAAAAATCTCATCAAGTACTCTGAAACTGAAAAAGTTTGGCTGGATGGTTTCTTCTCATTTCAAGCCACAAACGGTTTTGGTCTTTATTTTTCAGTTTTCATCATACTATTAGTTTGATTTCGTTTGTTAATGCATAATTTAATTTTTTTTGATCTAATAAAAATTATTAAAACTGTCTATTGTAAGTCCCGTGATTTGTTGAAAAACTCTTTGTTTTGTGCGATTTTCTTTACTACACTTTTTTATTTAGATTTAGATAAATATATTTTTATTTAGATATATGAGCGGTTTCGAATTAGAAACTAAACAGTGGCGGAAATGCAGACTCTGCTTAGTTAAAACAGCTGGAGGATATTTGTTGGAATTTTATTCGCCACCTAAAGTAAGCATCACTTTTAAGTGTTCTTACTTCATAATTTTTGTGCATCAAATCGCTGATAACTGATTTTACCTTTTTCCATTTGTTTAATTACTCTCCAGTGTTTATGGATGTTTCAAATACGAAATACTTTTTTACTTGGATTGTCACATGTTTCGAAGTTGCAAATGCTTGCAAACATTTGATTTCAGTAAGTTATTATAGGAGTCTATGTTTTGAATACCATTAGATACAATTATAGTTAACAGAAATTGAACAAGTCTTTTGCAGAGTAATCGAGCGAAATCTGGCATTTTTTGTTTTCTTATAATGGAAGTCAGGGAAACAACACCATTAGAATTCGAAGAAGGAAATGAGTTAATATTCGCCATTCGTGGTTATAACGATGTTTGTCACATTTGTATTTCTTTATTTATCAATGGTCTCATTTATTTTTGTGTTATCAGAATTTTGGAGTTTAAATAATACTGAGCCATAAAATAGCTTACTGTCATAACTACAACAGGTATTCATTCATGAAGGTCATGCAAATCTTGAAAGAATAACCTTATTATTGTTGAATTTTTGCACTGAAAAATTTTTGAGATATATAGATCAATTAAATTTATAAAGAGGCGTACACTTTTATTTGTATTCAGTTTATAAAGATTTCAGACGGAATATGTCATCAAAGCGAAGAATGCAGAAGACTGTCAGCAGTGGTTATCTGTGATACGTGGTTGCATGTCAGAAAATGATCCAAACACTTCTCAAAGGTTTATGCGGCAACCATCTGCTCCTCCAATCAGTTCCAGTAATCGAAGAGTTTTCTCGTCAAGGTAAGCTTATTTAGTTTCACTGAGACAAAAAACTAGTCAGAAATAATATTTTACATTTTCTTCTTACTTTTGAAATATTTTTAAGCCGTTTCATCTTAGAATATTTATGCTCGATAAAACAGGTTTTCGATTTGTTGAAGCAGTCAGCGTAAAACAGCGGAAGTTTTATGCATTGTGAAAAGTGACAATCTACAATTTCACTCAAAATCATAACAAATTTGGATGATTACCAGAAATTTCAGCTTTCAAATGATTCTAAATAAATTTTGAATTTTACTTCAGATCTTTAAATAATGTGCATTCGATGGCATCAACGGGAATAGATACTCGAATTCCATTATTGACACATACTTTCCCTTCGGGACTTGAACTTTACCCATGGTTTCATGCACGTTTGTCTCGTAGTATAAGTGCGCGACTAGTACTCCATAATGGAGTTGATGGGCATGGCTTATTTCTTGTGCGTCAAAGCGAGACACGCCCTGGTGAATTCGTATTGACATTTAATTGTCAAGGCAAAGCTAAAGTAAATTTAACTTTGTGTTCAAGGGATATTTTTGTCGAAAGAAATTTCTCATTTTCAGATTGTTTAGTGAAATTTTATTAAGTGATTCTTAAAAATCTAAATGATGCTGAAATTTCGAAAAATTTAGCATGTAAGGATTGTGATGATGCCTGATGGGGAATGTCGCATTCATCAGATGATTTTCGAGACAATGATCGATCTCCTGGAATATTTCCGAAACAATCCGATACCTCTCGAAAGTTCATCTACTCCACCTATACTTCTCAGCGAATATGTTATTTGTATGTTTTCCATATAGTTTCAGAATTCTCATTTAATTGCTCTTGATGCAGAATTATCAGTGTCAGCATACAGCACTCGATGAACTAATAAAATTGGAATCAGTTATAATCTCACGTTAAAGTGTATATATTCTACTTTAGAAAACTTTTTCAGGTTGGCGTCGACGGTCATTAGCATCACTTGACTTGGATGTTCGAGATTTTCTTACTCATTCTGGTTCGGTTCGGTTGGATATTCGTGCTCTAGAAGAGCTCGTACGTCACACGCAACGTAATCGACAGCATCGCTCAATGACTACTAATACTTATCGTTATCAATAAATTTCCGTGATAATCTTGGATATAACTCTATTATAATTCTTAAAGATCTAAATTTCTTGATAAAGTCTGAAATTTGTTTTCAATTTTGATATTTTCATAACTTGTGCAAAATTGGATTAGTTTGCGTAGTTTAAAATAAGTACATTTATTGGATATGTTAAAAAACTACGAAGTGTTCATTTACACTTTTTATTGCTTTGCTATTGTTTTTTCACTACGTTATGTAACGACGCTACACGTCTGCACATGAAGTTGTTCTACAAAATAGTTTATGCGTTTTAGTGTTATTTGTACCTTTCATTCGCTACCATATCGAATAAGTCTTGTTCTCTGCCAATTGATATTTTGATAATAGTACAAGTTTTTTGATGTTATCGTGTTCAGTTAATTTTGAATATTAAACTGTCTACTCAGTTCTACAGTTTTTTACGCTTGAGGAATATTTCCTTGTTGTTTTTAATAGCAATAGGTTTCAAGATTTCTGAAGTCATTTTTATTAAGACTATTAATTGATTTTAGTAAAATTGAATATTATTTTCATTTGATGAACTAGAATCAGTAGTCCACTCTGATCTCCCATCAGTTATTTTGAATAATGCATTCAAATGTTATTTAGATATATTGCTTGGAGAAAACAATTCAGGAAAGAAGAAAAGACCGTCTCTTAAATTGTATACATTTTATCGCCTTTTAAATTTCGCTACACGAAACATTTCACGTACTTCAGTGCAAATTATTTATATCTGCAGGTCCTTTTCTCTGGTCATATTTTGCCTGTGTCATATTTGATTCTGTTTTATTTAACGTTTTGTTATTTCTTATTAGCATTTGATACAGTTTCTTACCTATCTGTTTACAATCGCGTATCAGTCATACTTATCAAATGTATGAGCGTGCACATCAAGTTTCACTGATGTCAGTGATTGCTGACATGGATATTTTTTTAGAGCAATAGTACGGTTTGATTTTTGTACAAAATTTGTATACTGTATAGGCACACTCATTCTCATAACAGCAATAGTTGAGATTTCTTCATTCATACTTATTGAAAGTTTTAAAACTCCAAGTAGAAATTGGACGCTACAAAAACAAGTGATGAATGACATTCTCAATTTTCACGTTTTGCACTTCATATTACCCATCTATCTGATCTGCACCTCTCAATATGAATATCCTTGCAACCTTTAAGATATGGTTATTAAGTATGTAGTCTGTACAGTTGAGTAGTCATTTACGAGCAGAACAATTATCTGTTCGAAAGTACGAGGTAGATATCTGATCACGTTGCTTATTTATTGCTAAAATAAGTCGATTATTTGATGTTCAACTAAGTGCTTGTTCTTGTAAGCACATGGGCTTTATCTGTGAAGCACAAAAGAATATTAATGTATTTCTGAGCAATTTCGCAGGACTCACCGAACATAAGCGTGTGTGACCAGTTGAGGAGACGATTATTTTCACAGAAACTATATATTAAAGGACTATTGGTTTGCATTACAAGGAAGGTATTAGATAAGGGTTACTTATTCACTTATTTTGTAAGAAAGTATTTCAGAAGATGAGTGTTGATTTGTCATCTTTAAATCGAGCATCGATAACGGCTGAACACTTACAGATCAGCGGGTAATTATTTTCTTCTTTGATTTGTTTTAATTGTAGTTGTGCTGTAAGTATTTCCTAGAAAAAATAGAGAAAATCAATGCATTCGATTTTTGATGATCTCATTATCACTATTGATCAATCAGAATTTGCAGAATAGTCTTTATTTATTCATATAATTATTGCAGTAGTCTGCATGATTTTTTATTCGGGGCAGTGGCAGAATTTGTAGACAATGCTCGAGATGCTAAAGCTGTGACGTTACATATTGACTACAGTAAGTGTATAATTCTAGGTGTGACTAACTTTCTAATAATAAACTCTTTGAAGTTATTTGGTTTACGTTTATGTTTGCAGTAGTCCATAGTATGATATGTATAAATTATAATATTTGTAATTTCAGATAATGGACAACTCAGTTTTCTTGATGATGGCTGTGGAATGAAGAGAGAAGAAGTGCTCTCCATCATTTCTTTTGGTAGTTCTTCCAAAAGTGTTGATCCAGACATGATTGGACGGTATGGAAATGGATTGAAATCGTAAGTTTGAAATATCAAGTAAAGCTAAATCATTTTATAAGTACAAGTACATGTAGTTGCGAATGAATAAGATTTTAGAGGCGCTATGCGATTAGGAAAAGATTTCATATTGTTTACGAAAAAGGAAGGACTAATGACGTGTATGTTATTGTCAGCAACATTTATTGAGGAGCATAATTTCAAGGAAGTGAGTTTGTTTAAATCATTGTATAGTGAGAAAATTCATTACAGGTGGTACAGTATTTTTAATGAAGCAAGGGACCAAGATAAAAATTTATTTAAGTCAATAATTTTATTTACTTGTTCCATTGTTGCAAATCTGTAGAAGCAATCCTCATTCATATTTAAAAATAGGTTATTGTACCGATTCCATCATTCCTGGAAAATCGTCATCCTTATTATGAAAGCATGCATCAAGTGCAGAAGGTATTATGTATATTTTATTATATGTATGATAACGAATACATTGTTTTTAAAATAATTCATATGTGAATGACTGTTTTCGCAGAAGACCATTCCATAAAGTGAGAGTGAAACGCAATACGTGATCATTTTTTAAATTGGTAGCATCATATTTTATATTAAGATAAGTTCCTGTTTATATTTATTTTTATTGCAATGTGCTACATTAACATACGAGTTAGCAGAAGAGGAAAATATTTAATATTGATGACTATGATTTTTAGCTTTTACGATATAATTTCAGCATGAATTAGAAATGCAAATAATTTGTCATTACTCACCCTTCCACAATGAGTGTGAATTACTTTCTCAATTTTCTCGGATAGCAACAGATACAGGAACTCTGGTCGTATGTTACAATCTTAGGTGCACTGAAAATGGTGTTTATGAAATGGATTTTGCAACAGACACATCTGATATTCGGCTAACCAATTGTTTTCCACAAAGGTTTCTATTAAGAAGTAGAATTAGTTAAATAATTTGGCAGGAAATGTTTTTGAGAAGATTCTTATAATTGTCTGTTGCTTCGCGGTAATAGATGGATTTATTTCTTTATCATTTGTTTACTCTTTCTAACAAAGCCTATTGCAGAGCTTAAATTTAATCTCACTTTTTAGAGAAGAAGAAAAGAATTCGTTACGTGCGTATCTATCGGTCCTCTACATAAATCCACGGATGCGTATCTTTCTACGAGGGGATAAAGTAGAAACAAAGCGGATCATAAGTACACTTTATATGCCGCTCATGTATCGTCACCAAGTAAAAAATCCTAAAATTTGTACTCAGCGTGAATTCGAAAAGTATGAACAGAAAAAAGTGGAATGTGAGTTTTGATGTTAATTTTTTTAATTTAAAGATGTAAAAACATCATTATATGATCGGTTTAAGGAAAAATAAAGTTTTTATGGTTATTTACTCCGTCAAAAGTTATGGTTAAAATCTTACAGAGCATTTAAGTGTAGAATAACTTCAAATTGGGTCTAATATGTACTTATTTCATACAGTTTTTTCCAGTTTAGTAGTAAATCACGTAGCGCAATGTAAATCACAAATAGAAAATTTCGAGCTGACATATCCTGATTACATAACCAACTCACGCCTTCATGTTCATCATCAAAAACTATTGAAGGAAATGGAGGATGCTGAAAAAGTGTTGGCAAAAACAGAAACTGGAGCAAAAGAGTTGCAAAAGTACGCAATAATTATAACATTTATCTACAAAATTTTGCTAGATCTGAAAAAGATTTTAGTACTAACAGTATTTCACTTATGATTCATTTTAATCTCGAGAAATCCTGAGATTTCCCCATTCAGTTCCATTTTGATTATATATGTTTCATTTCACATCTTGTCTTGTCTTTTAGGTTGAAATCAGATCCTATTCCGTTAATTTTTTATTTTGGCTTTAATATTCATTGTCGTGATTGTTATGGATGCATGTTGTACAGTAATGGTCGATTAGTTCGAATGTATGAAAAACTTGCAGTACATAAAGAGAAGAAAAATAATTCCAAGTAATTTATTTCACTCTTTCTTGAAATAAAAACTAGTCTTGTCTATTATTTGTTTAAAAAAAAAA
>UYYF01004445.1:42130-74260 GCA_900618365.1 Thelazia callipaeda
CATTATGTTATCTCCCTGTTTCTTTTCAGAGAAAGTATATCTAATAGCTTTAGGTTAACAAATGCAATTTTTAGCTTTTTATTTATCATATCTTTGATTTATTACATTAGATTTGATGAGCATCGAGAGCAGAATGGAGTGCTTTGTTTTCTGCTCCCAGTAGTCGTTCTTGATAGATTTTATATTTACTAAACCATGAAAGCTAGAAATATAACAAAGTTTTCAGGAGATGTCTTGGAGTAGTAGGAATAGCTGATATTCCGTATTCTTTTTTGGAACCAACACACAACAAACAATCATTTGTAAACAAGCGCGAATATACTAATATCTTGAAAGCACTGAATGATTATCTTGTACAGTACTGGACCGATGTTGCTATTGAAACTGTCGATGGTGGTATAGAGTGTTTCTGGTACGATCTTTTTGGTAAAATAGTATTATGATCTTCTTTAGCCGAAACCTGAGTAGAGATATCAGTTCCTTTGTTCTGATCTCAACATGTTTATTCCTACGTATAGTTTGTCAACATATCAATGAACATATGTATTGAGACTGGAGTTTTAGGAAGAATTTTGGGTACGATAGTGATGCATGGGATTGTAAAGCAAGCGACAATATTGCGTTTGTAAAAAAGCGTTTAGAAAGTGTAGGAATATCGGTTCAATGTGGTTAGCTGCAAAAGTTTTCCAAATATTCATGCTCGTGTTTTAAAATATTTAATGTAGCTAGTTTGTATTACAGTTTTCAGTAGATACAAAGTTGAGGTATGGAAAAAAATATTTTGTATTATATATGAATATCTATTTCAAAAAGGAACATTCTTGACTCTATGTGCAACTTACCATTTGAATATTATTTGCATTATGAACATCTGGTGAGAAATGCTTCTAAATTTAAGCACATCCATCGTATCATAAATAGTATCACTTAATTATTTAGGTAAATGTTTGAAATGGCGACATCTTGATTTCGATCCATCCTTCCTTAATTCAGATATTCTTAAAAATTGGCGCTGTGTAATGCATCCAAATTCTTCATTTCGTTATTGTTCAAAATTAGAAGAATTACCTAAAATTGAAGAAAGAAGTCTGGTGATACCTTCAAGTAAATCTCGAGTTAGTAGAAACCAGAGAAATGCAAAGAAAGCAAAAACAAATAAGTTAGTCAAACTCTATCTATTTCGAGTTCATGCACTTTTCATATGTAATTTTTCTCAGATGTTAGCTACTGAAAGTTATATGAATGCGTTACTCGTTAAGTCAGAAGATGTAGCTAAATTTAAGATTTCTAAGAATTCTGGTGGTGTATTTTTAGTTAGATTTCAGTGAATCCCAGGTGGCTGAAACTCAAAAGCATTTGGTCCATGCTTCGTCATCACGTCAGAGTTCACGTCCAACACGGCAGGCCGCTCAACGAACCAGCTATCGGGAATTATCCGAATCCGATAATGAAATGGAATTATATTCAGTGCGTCACAAATTTAAATCGTTTTTATGAAAAAAAAGTAGAGCTGTTTAACATTCTGTGCAATGCAATTTGTATTGAGCTTGGATTTCTTACTTAGGTCCATCCTTTGCATATGAGAAAGCGATTTTATACTAAAAAATAATGAGCTGTTTTTTCATGAGAAGATAGTATTTAATGAAACAGATCGAAACAGGAACATAATTGTTGGTCAGAAAAGAATTCAGAAAGGGATAGTTCTATTAAAGTTAGATTATCCTATGTTTGCTAACTTATGATTCAAGCAGCTGTTTGAAGGTGTAAAAAATCAGAATTTTTTTTTAAAATTTCAGACCGATATGGATATGATTTTTGATGAACAGCCAGTAAAAACGAAGGTTAATTATTTAGTATTTGTAATTGAATTTTGGCAACTAACATACAGATTTTTTAATTGGTTATTGCCAAATTTTAATTAGTAAAATTAAATAAGGACATATTTTTAGGCATTATTGAGAAAACTTCGGGAACAAGCCATATCAAAAATGAATGTTGTAGAGGAAAAACCAGCAAAAAATGTTTTCCTGACTCATGATATATACCAATCAACTAGCTCAACGGGCGATCAAGATCAAGAAGTCTCGTCGGCACCATTAACAAGCACATTAAGGAAAGAAGTAGACTGTTTGACAGACTCACCGCAGGCAAAACGTAGTAGGAATAAAGGTTTCGATTAAAGATTTCTACAATTGATGAGATTTTGTAAGTCTTTTGAATTCTTTGCATTTCTAATTGTTTGTTAGAATTAATTCTTTAGTTAATAGTGACTCGTCGGCAACACCAGGATCAAAATTCATTTTCGTTGCTTCTGGGTCAGAATTACCAACTGAAATTGCTGTCGTCTCCAAGGTTGTATCTTTCTCCCAAAATGTTTGTGTTTATTGCTGCAATGACGTTCGATTTTTCGTTTTTAATATTTGTGTTTGAGGACGCTAGAGACAAAATGCAAGAAATGTTCCGGAAATTAAATCACTTGGTGAATTTTTTCAAGCCGTCAACATTCGAAAAAAAGGAATTAACAAGTGTTGAAGATGTAATTGATTTTGATCTCCAGGCGTATTTTGTTGCTTACAAAGCTGCTTTAGACCAAGTATGTCTACTTCTTGCTACTTGTGTTTGCCAACTCTGCCTGAACAGATGTGTGGACTAGGTTTGATGCAATTAAGTGTAGAGAGATATCTCATTGTGCATAGCGAGACATTTTGGTATGACGTATGGGTTGAAGCTTACGAATTGGGAATGGGTATGTGCAGTATGAATTTTATTGAAGTATTGTGTTTATATTAGATTCCATCAAACTTCTGTACCTCTGTAGAAGGCAAGTATTCGCTTCGTTGTTTGATGTAGGTGAAGTAAAGAAAAAAAGGTAAAGCTTCAAAGTCTTTTTCGTTACCGTTATTACAAGTGTTATGGATTTGAACAAATGTATGCATTTGGATTTATGGGCAATTATTTAGTAAAAATTGTTTAGTTAATCGAGGAACAAGTAAAGAAACAGTTAAATGAACGGATGAAAACGTGTATAGAAAATGTTGTTACTATGGTCGAGTGGACATGTCCAGAGGTCTTTATTTCAAACTTCTGCTTCACGTCTTTATCTTATTCCATTCCATTTTATCTGTTTCTGCCTTAAATATATATAGAAGTCGTTTTCTGTTTCGCTTTAGCTATAAAACTTTTATAAAATTTCGTTCAGAATTTTTATCTCGATGTTGACTTAGAAAATTCAATTAGTCGACATCCTACTTCACATAGATCGCTATTAGGAAAGGTTTTTATATTATGTATTTATATTGCAGATAAGGGGTACTGTAACGGAAGAAAATGTTTTCGAGAAACTTGACGAATTATTAAAATCAATTTAAATTCTTGTTATGGAAATTCTATTCATTCTATTTTTTTTTCATTACTCATTTTTACTCTACTTACTAGTCATATTAGAACATATTTCATTGAAATATTTTCCCAGTGGATCTCACATACATAAGAATTTATAAGTAAGGAAAAGGCTTGTGCAAATATGTTGCTGATCAGTTTAATGGTTCCTGGTAAATTCATAATTTTTTTCATGTTTTCCTGTAGAATAAACTTGATGATTTTAGAGCCAAAGTTTTTTGCACTTTTTAGGACATTTAACAGCTGTAACATGAGGTCGTGACTTTAATCATATTTGTGAAGCAGTTGCTATCTTTTTGTAATTTCATTCTCATTTTTTTACCGTAACTTGCCTCCACCCATGTATTCCAAGCAGCTAAGATTAATGTAACAATAATTTGCCCTTTTAATATAAATTTTTTGTTTAGTAGGAAACCCAGTTTATGATCAACTGATTTATGAATTGAATTTTTTCACATTGCTTAATATAACTGTTGCACATTTTTGCATCCTGAAAAATTCTTACTTTTATCATTTCTTTGTTATGGTATTGCTCACCAATGGAAAGACGGGTCATCAGCTTTAATTATTCATCATGTAATTTATCTCGATTCTCGGAATTGCTAGATGTATTGATTGCCTTTGCTTTGACTCCTCGAATGTAATCTAAATTTAGGAAAACTATAAGATGCCATCAAATATACAGTTGTTCTTTCAAATAAATATGTTGTCTTTAAGTGAGCTGGATTTATTGCTTGCTCTTCAGTTTACCAAAAGACTAGAATAAAATTAGATTTTTGTGAAGTTGTTTGGTCAAAGAGGAATGTATATTACTTGTATTTTATATGAGCGAGAATTCATCTCTTGTATTATATATTCTGCATTTACTTTTTGTTTGTTTTTGTAACTAAGTGATTATTTCAAACGAAGTTTAATCTGTTTGTATGTCTAACTGGCAGGATTTTGAGAAGTTATATGCTTTTAGTTTGTACATAAAATCTTTGATTTGCGTGAGACTTGCTTTCGACTTTGAATCATTATAAGATTTGGTAGCTGATATATTTGTTTTTCAGTTAAATTTTGTACTTTGCAGAAATACCTCTTGGTTAGCATTAGTCTTTTCTTTTTGTTGACATCATTTTAATTGCAGGATAAAACTCATTCTCTTCATATTGTTGAATCATGCAGAACGATGAGGGGACACTTGTTGAACTTTACGTACCAAGAAAATGTTCTTCATCTTCACGTATTATCGCTGCAACGGACCATGCAGCCGTGCAAATTGATTTTGTTGATGTTGATCCAACTACAGGGCGTATGGTGCCTGGGAAAGTCATGAGGTAACTATATGCAATCTTTATTAGAGTCGTCACTACTGGTAATCTGAGTAGGAAGCAGATGCAGGTAATGGGTTACATAGTATTGGAAACGCTAAAGCTATCATTAAAGTTTACTGTTTTAATTCGGATAGAAAGTAATGGCTTCTAAGGAGTTTTACTTATACATAAATCTCTAGCACTATAGATTTCATTTGTAATTTAAGATATGCAATTTGTGGGGAAATACGGCGTATGGGTGAATCAGATGATTGTATTTTGCGTCTTGCAAAGAGGGATGGCTTGATACCAAGTAATTTCTAAGAGTTATGTCGGAGAACCTTCTTGTTACATTGTTTTGATATGCCTTTGTGATATGAAAAAACCATAATAAATTGTTTTTAAATTGTCAAGAAACATCAGTTTGCATCGGTATCAAATTCATTCTGCGATGTGCATGAAGTTAACATTTGGGTTTCGCGTGATCAAAAAATTGCATGCTTCCAATTTTGCTTTTACACTAAACAAAATTATCGTACCTTTCAGTTATTTGAAACAAATAGTACCATTGTAGAAATGGTATCATCCCCGGTAAATTCTTGAACTAAATTTAAAGAAATTACAGTTTTTGTAACAGTTCAGATTTACTGTTGAAACTTGCAACATATAGTTGTTCTTGCGTTGTTACTGTGATTTTCTAATCAGGCATCTTTGGGCATTGTGACTTTTATTATTTGCTAGAAGTGTTTTCGTAAAAGAAGTTGACATCTGGGTTTCGTGGGCACATTAATTTTGATAATTACAAAAGCGAATTTGAAATGGGTAAAGGTTTTCATGGCCATGAAAAGGGGACGTAGTGAAGAATGAATATACCTATTGATTTGGCTGTAGCAAAATAAAGTATCGCGATAGTACGGAAGGTTGCAGTGGAAATTGACGCAAACGTTTAATATTGCTTGTCATAAGAAAAGCATTTGATGCATATCTGTATATTAAATCAGATGCGAGCAGAAATTGATTTATTCGCTGCAGTGTCGTTTTAAATTTCTGATTTTATCTTCATGTAAATACGACTGAACATTGAACTGTAAGTTATATTACATATACATATGACTTGACCGTGGTCGTTTTTGATTACTTCTTTCACTGATTCACCTCGATTTTCGTAACTACCATCTTGAAGACTTTTTTCCGCCTTTTAGTTTTGATGGGATAGTAAAGGATGGTGAACTACTGGTTCTATGAAGACAAACCTGTTTTCATTAATTAGGGAACAGTTTGGCATGATATCGTACACTGCGTCATCAACACTGAAGTGCTATGTTCCATGGACATCCATTGTGTTCGTTCAATTTGGTTTTTTTACTCATGTGGAATATTCGGCTTTAAAATAGCAATGTATTTCCTGCTCTGTTTACTATCAGCGTTCAAGTGAAGTATTTATCAGCCCATTTTCGATTGATACTCTTAATTTTTAAGCATTTAATTATAAAATGTTCCATAAAATTATTGTGATACAAAAAGTTTGCATGACTCGCTGGGAACTAATAAGTATTATTATTTATGCTGCGATGTAATTCAAAGGTTTATTTCATTCTATAAATGGAATTTAAACTAACCTTGTATCGATATCGAATAAAGATTATCGATGGTTCACAATTCACTTGTTTGGCGAAAACGAATGTCCATGACATTGAAGGGGATTTAAAAATTTGCCATATTATTTTCCTGATTCTCATTTATTTTGGCTGCAATTTCACCCGTAAACCCATTCTTCAAACACTAATCTAATAAATGGATCATTTCAGTTGTTTCATTTTGTTTTGAAAATATAGCTCATGGTTGTTCAGAAGCATTTATATGTTTTCAATTTGTTACGTTCAATAAATATGCAATTTAAAAGTACTGACAACGTCAGGTTTCCAATTTAGATTCGATCTATAGGAAGGAAAGGATATAAAAACTACAGCCAGATTATTCTATGCAGAAATGAATTGGTTCCATATAGAAGTTGATGCAATTGATGTGATTGTTTTAATTGTGGTACTTTTTTCCACGATATATTATTTCTGTAAATTTTGGATCAGAAGAAGCAGTAAGACATTAACAGAAGTTAAAATACCTTCCTATAGCTCTCCGAACAACCAATTGAATCAACATGTCCCATTTATTTCACGCATGAAATCAGAAGGACGGAAGGTTGTCGTTTTTGATATTTTGTATCATTAGTGTTATATCGGTCACTCTTATTTAATTCATTATTTTAAATGTGATTTCCATTATAAAACTTTTAACGTTGACATTCCACAATATAATTCTTGACAGAAATATTCGTGAATGCATTCATTACAAACCAAGTATTTCAGTACAGTCAGGCAAAATAATATACTTACTGAATACTTTTAAAATTTCACACGATGCTTTTAAATTAGCTAGTTAATTTTCCTGTACATTATTGGTTTAGATACTGTTTAACTGTTTATACAGTTATCTAATATTTTTTAGGTATTGATTATTTATGGCTCTCAAACAGGAACAGCAGAAGAATTAGCTGGTCGACTTGCCAAAGATGTTCAGAATTACGGCCAAAAGGTATTAAGTTCTTAATATTTTTTATGTTGTTTAAATGACTTGAAGTTAACTAGCATTATTCATGACTTCATATCATTTAAAATGCTTCCACCCTAATGTTCTTTTCTGAGTCAAAAAGAACATGCAGAAGAATATGAAATCGACTAATTTTCATTTTGCCCTGCAGCTTTTTTTCTTTATCAGTGTTTTAACTTGTTTTGAAAAAAATTGAACCATTAATTTTAGGCTTTTGTGCTGGATCCAGAAGAAATGGATAATGAGGATTTTGAAAGAATCATAGAAATTCCTGACATGCTTCTAATTATGTGTATGGCAACCTATGGTGAAGGTGATCCCACTGATAATGCAGTAGAGTTTTATCAGCATGTTTGCAGTATCGAAATCAACTTGAAGGGCATTAAGTTCGCAGTTAGTGCCATTTCTCTCATATAGTGTTTGTATGCACTAGTATTTAATTCTCAGCAAAAATTCACTTTTACATTTTTTAAAGTTAGACATACATTTAAACTGAAGTTTGATTTCTAATAGCTATCTGCTTTTTTGTGTAAGTTAAAAAATGTGGTTTTTAGGTTTTTGGATTGGGTAATAGGACATATGAACACTTCAATCAAATTGGAAAATATTTCGATCAAAAATTGGAGCAACTTGGAGCTACCCGAATTTATGAGCTTGGACTTGGAGATGATGATGGAAACCTAGAAGAGGATTTTATGAGGTTTTAAATCGAAATCACTTGTTTCTTAATATCATGGGATTTGTCAGATTGAAAAGTTTTGCAGATTTTTAATTGCTTAGCACTAAATTTTGATTTTTTGTAATTTAAGTTAGTATATTTTTATGAAATATCCTCTAAAAAAATATTTAAAAAAATGTCTATAAGGTGGCGAGAAGGTTTTTGGCCTGCAGTAGCGAATATTTATGGTTGGGAATTATCTGAGACAAGTTCACTGCGCCAATATCGCTTCGAAGTTGTAACTGACTTCTCTATCAACTTATATACTGGGGAGTATAACCGTCTGGATTCGTTTAAGAAACAAAGACCGTTAGTTTTACATAGATCTGAAGTAGGTTAAACCTAATGGATTAAAAAAAGAAAAACTTTAAGAAACAGAATAATTTGTGACAGTCGTAGTTTTTCAACATAATTTTCAGACCCTTTGATCACAGGAATCCTTTTCTGTCAACAATCAAAGGTAATTTTGAACTGCATGGTGAAAAAAGTGACAGAAGTTGTCGTCACATCGAATTCATCATTAATGATGCGACATTAAGGTCTAAAAGTTCTTAAATGTTTTCTTCAGTAATTATATTTTCCATAGTTTAAAACTTGAAACTTTAGATATGAAGCAGGCGATCACTTAGGCATATTCCCAACAAATGATCCCGCATTAGTGAAAGAATTAGGACGACTGCTTGATACTAATCTGGATATCCGTTTCAGTTTGATTAATCTTGATGGTAACATTTTTGTGTCTATTATTTCCACAAACGTAATAAGGACTATACATTATCGTAGTTTTTAAAACTTTTTTAAATCGATGTTTATAGAAGAGAGCTCGAAAAAAAGTCCATTCCCATGCCCTTGCACTGTTAATACCGCACTCACTCATTATGTTGATATCTGCGCACCGATCAAATCGCATGTTCTAAAAGCCTTGGCTTCTTATACAAGCGATCAAAATGAAAGAGAACATCTTTTATTACTAAGTACGGCAAGTAAAGAAGGTTTGGTAAGTATCCACTAGATCTATATCTTATGGCACATAATTTTCGCGTAGCTTTTCTTCCAATGTTTTCTTTTATATGATGTTATTTTTGCAGCTAGAATATGGAAATTACATTCAGAAAGAAAGGCGGTCAGTTATTGACATCCTTCGTGAATTCTCAACTTGCAAACCTCCAGCTGATTATCTTCTGGAACTTTTGCCACGTCTTCAGGTTCTCCCACATTGTTTTCTTTCGTTGTATTTATTTAGAAGTATCAAAATATTAATCATTGGTATCCACATAATTCGTTACAGAAATTAAATGCATAACATGGGCATTTACCTTATGTTAATATTTGCCAACTTAAATTTGAATACAAATTTGATTTTCGTATTTTGCAGCCTCGTTACTACAGCATATCATCATCTCCAAAACATACTCGTAATTCAGTGACTATCATGGCTCTAATCACAAAATATACGGTTGGTAATCGACTAATTAAAGGAGTTTGCACTAATTATTTACTCCAAAAAGTAAGTTTTGCTTTTTGCTTGCTTTAAAACATCATTCTCAGACTCTTATTTATTCTGAACTAAATTAAAGGGTCTTGCAATCTGTTTTGATAGATCTCGTTAGTTAACATAGAGATGAAACATATTCATCTCCAGTAAACTGAAGCAATGAAATAAAAATGAAAAATTTGTTGGTCTTGATCTAGTTTTTCTTTTCGATTTTAAAACTGTCATTCATTTCTCTTTCCAGAAATCATTTTTACAATCTTCACAGTATGCAGATTGTACGTATATGTGCTGTTTTTATTAAGGATGAAGGTTCGCAGGTGCCGATATTTGTTAGGAAATCAACAATGCGCTTACCACATCGATTACAAACACCCGTTATCATGATTGGTCCTGGAACAGGTTTTGCACCATTTCGAAGTTTTCTCCAGGAACGAAGTTGGCAAAAGGACCATGGTAGATTTTATATAACTGATGTATGAAATACATTACTATGAATTTAAACTACGTTTTTTTAAAAAGAATCATATTGAAGACGCACTACATGGTAGAGGATACTGTGAAATAATCTTATTTTATACAATAATCACACTTTTCTATATCTTGAAGGCCATGAAATAGGGCAAATGACTTTGTATTTTGGATGTCGTCATCCAGAACATGACTACATATATGAAGAAGAGTTAAAGGCTTTCGTTAAAAATGGTGTACTTTCTCAGCTGCATATTGCATTCTCCAGAGTCACATCAGAAAAGGTTAATTTAGAAACCTGAAATTACCTCTTATGGCATCAATAAATTATTAATTCGTTCACTGCTAACAACTTCAAGAGTAATTCACCTCTCGTTGGTTTAGATTTATGTGCAACACAAAATCTGGATAAACCGAGAAGCAGTATGGGAGGCTATTGAGAATGGTGCACATATTTACGTGTGTGGGTACGTTTGATTGATTTAAATCATCTTAATTTATTGTAATATAGAAATTATGTCAATTTTGCTGTTTAAGTGATGCACGAAATATGGCTCGCGATGTGCTGAATACATTGATACAAATATATATGAAAGTAGGAGGGAAATCAGAATCGGAAGCACACGTTTTTCAAAAATCTCTGGAACGCAAACGACGCTATCAAGCAGATGTCTGGTCTTGAGAGGTAGAATATGTGACAAAATTTGATGTGTTTTGTGCATTCAGAGTTTACCTTCCCTAGAAACATTGTATGCGATCGAAAAACAAAAAAATCCTTCTGGAGAGAGAATCACTGCGGTAATTTGATTATTCTTTGAAAAATAAAATAAACAGTAAGATCACAGTGCCAATTCTGACTGGCAACTGACGATTTTCTGAACCAAATTAATGATAAAAATCTATACACCTAACAACATACAAATGCACATCCGTTTCGAATACATTTGGTCTAATACTGTGCAATGAATATAACAAAAGTGGAGCAGAACGTACGTTGAGTATCATTTGCTCATGTGATTTAGAGAATATGAATATAAGCAGAGTGGAAATAATAACCCTGAAAACATTCTAGATGATCTAAGGAAGAACCGGAAATAGCAAGTTCTAAATCCTCACTTAAATCCCAACACAAAGTCATGCATGCGGTCTCAAAAAATGAAAATGTTAATATCTAGGAGGAAAATATGCTCAATGTGAACTTTGTGCTTCGGCATGCAACGTTGCATGCATTTTGCTAAATCACTTATTTGAGATAAGAGTTTGTGAAGCAGAAATTAAAGCTTACAAAGTTTGCTTCTATTTTTTTCGTGTATAATTTCAAATATTTGCATGTAGAAAGTTGCAGACGGTAATATGTGTAGTTTTTCTTAAGGTTTGCTCTCACTACAGCTATTACTGTCATTCTTGTTTGATCATGTAATCTTTGTCTATTTTTCATTTCTCATTAACCCCATGTGACATTAATAAATGACAATAATTGGATCTATTTTTGCTGACTTCAATCGTCTTCAGGATATAAGCCAGTATATTAAAGGTTTTTGGTAATAGCGAAGTTTAAGGAAGCTAAACTGCTGCCATTGTGACAGCTTCCAAGAAATTTTCGCTTATAACTGAATTTGACTCTTTCAAAATAACAAGGTGAAGTAGTGAGCTGAAATATTGAGAGAAGATATGTCGTCTGGTCTCAAAGTAAAAGATTCTGCGTGGTGCAAAAATGAACGTGAAGTGGATGAACCAGTAATGTCATTTGCTGAAATAATGAGTGAAGAATTAGTAGATCAACTCATGGTTTGTTTTTTATTTATCCGCGTAGGATGTCACAGTAAATCTTATTTTAATGATTTTGCAATTATGTTAGGATCGTTTATATCTTAATTTTAATTTTGAAGCGTCATTTCAGCATATCATATATCGTTTATATCAATATTCTAATTGTAGTTTGCATGTACTGTGAAAATTTTTTAACAGATAAGCATTTCCACCAACAATTATACTACTGTTCAAGAGTAATCATTCTCTTTTGTTTTTTTACTCACATTTTTGACTGCTTTAGATTAAATAATGACAAAAGATGAATAACGAGCAGAGTTTTTTCGCTGACCAGATGTATACTTTAATTTTTTTCTCTTTAAGTTTTATGGTGCTTTCAGTTCTTTAGGAAGAAGATGCCAGAGTTCTGGATCCATCTATCGCTCAATATGGTATAAGTTCTGACGAGCTTTCGAAATGCGCCGATGATTTTGAACTGGCTAGAATGCTTCAGGAAAAATTTGATCTGGAATATGAAATGACTGTACAGTCGTTTAAGAACAAGAAAACTGAATCTAAAAGTTTGATTATCACACAACTCTGCCTTTTATCATACGGAGTTAATTGCTTGTAATTTAAAAAAAACCATTGTGTCAGTTGTATTTCAGTTCAGTTAGGATTTAAATCCTATCATTCTGTATGTGACAGCGATGAAGATTGTGATGAGGAAATCAGTCAAGATGATGAAGATTTGAAAGAGATCAGTGCCAATTTCTCTTATTGTATGGGATTTTTGACTCTTTATATTTTTATTCTGATATAAATCATCGCAGAAAGTTTAGATATGCTTGAACAAAAATGATTTAATCAGGAAGAGAAATTGAGAAAAGGAACGCACTACATTTAGGTAAAGTGAAAGATGAATTTCCATCGAGTGGTTACGTACGTAATTCTTTGGGTAATTTAATTACGAAACATGATAAAGAAATAAGTGAGAGACGCAATTCTGAAAAAGCGATGCATGTTAGTTTTTATTTTGCTTATTATGTATCTTATAAATGTCAAAAATTTTGCAGTGCTCGTTTGCTTTAAATTAGTTCATTAAGCTATTTTTTCTACTTAATTATTGCAGCTTCCTATTGATTTTCCTACTGGTAATGTAATTGGTGAGAAGTTGAGCAACAAAGTTTATAATAAATTGCGCAGTTGCAGTAAAGCTGATCGAAAGAAGAATATCCGTGTAAAAGTAAGTGTATTTGGTTTGGCGTCTCTCAATATTAATTTAATGTAAGGGGGAAAACGCTGCTATAATCATTCAGAGCTGAATTAACTGACTGTGTTTAATAATATTTTTGTTTTTTCAGGATAAAGATGAAAAAGCTACAAATGAAATAAGTTTGGACAAGATTACTCGTTTGGTAATCTATAAATTTATCAACGCGGGCCTTTTCGATAAAGTCGGAAACATTATTGCAACAGGAAAGGTTAGAACTCTCTAGAAAAATATATAACGGAAAAGGAATGGAGGAACCGATCTAAAAAATGTTTGTGTCAATGATACCTACTATCTTATCACTGCTGAAATACTTATTTTTAGTGCAGCATAAAAGTATTTTCATAATTTTTCTAGTCTGAATCATTCATTATTACTACTAGATATAATGTCTCAATCAGTAGTCCTTTCACTTGCAGTCATACTAGATGCTCTCATTTTTCATCCTAAAAATGTAAAGAAATAGAACTCATGTCTCTTGTTATTCTTTTGAAAAAGTATATGTAAGAACGGTATTCTGTCTTTAATATTTTTGACTTTTTTGCTGTATTTCTTCCACTCAGTTGTTAATTCGATGAAATTAATGTGAAGCAAATTAATATAAAAAGAGCTTTTTATTTTAGTTTTTTGTTCCTTGCCAAATTTGACTAGTGTCGCAGCTTATGTAGTCATCAAATGTGAAAATTTTAACTGAAAAATTTTCTCTGCAAAAAATAATCATAATGATAATTCGATTCTAGGAGTCGGTGGTTCTGCATGCAATGACACATGCTGATGGAATCAAAGTCCTCGAAGAAAAGCACTTTGCTCTTAAAGTTTACAAAATGACACTATCCGAGTTTAAAAATAGATTAGAATATGTCTTAGATGATTATCGCTTTAAAAATCCTCGGCGAGTACTGCGTATTTGGGCCGAAAGGGAATATACAAACCTGAAAAGGTAGAAGTGTATAGATTTATTTCTCAGTGAATAGAAATGCATTTTGATGAAGTCTTAAATTTCAAATTATTTGAAAGAGAAGGAAAAATCACTTTGTTTTCTAGCAACATCATTTATCTTTTGCTCTTTCCTTTACTTTACATCTATTTTAATTTGGTGTAGTTTCTCGTTTTTTTATTTTAATACTTCGAAAAAACCTGGAAATCCTATTAATCACTAAAGAACTTTTTGGCTTTTTAGTTTTTCATGTTCTGAAATCAGATCATAACTTAAAAAATGAAAAAAAAGGATAGTCAGTGGAAAACATCATTTAACAAGCTAGGAGTGGTTTACTTTTATATTTTACATCGCTATTCACATATGATACTAATCTTTAATGGGACATGAACACTTTTTAATATAACTTGGATCCGTTGTTATAATAATTTGAAAGAGCTAACTTACATTAAGGTTTAAATCAGTAGTGTCTCAAATAGTTTTTTAACTTTAAGTGGATAAATTTGCTTCAAATATATCTTTTTTTGAGGATGATTCGTGCAGGCGTAAAGTGTCCTGAACCGATTCGACTCAGAAGACATATTATGATTATGACCTTTATTGGCTCGAATGGCGTTGCAGCGCGCAAATTGAAAGATATCGAATGGAGGGACCAGAAAACCATTTATCAAGCATTTCTGCAAGTGAGAGAGGTCCTTATTTTAATAAATTTCAATTCACTTTCTCATTTCACAAATTATCTCTGTTGAAATGTTTTAGTTTCATTTTCTTATCATTTGTATAAAATTCTTAAGTTTTTCATTGAAGTTCTCTTCATATATGGCCTTAAATAATCCAGGTAGTTGATTCTTATGGTCATAGAGTTTTACCAGACTGGAATTAGTCCTATCAATATTAGATACCTAACATTAAGGTGTTTTTCGTACCAATGTGTGTTTTTGAATAACATACAGCATTATAGGCCGTGATCAAAATGTTTACGGACTGCAACCTTGTACATGGTGATCTCAGTGAATTCAACATGCTGTATTATGAAAATCACGTGTACATCATAGACGTTTCTCAGGTTTTCTTGTGATTTGCATTAAAAATACTAGAACATGAACCAAGATTTTCTGGAGCATTGCCATGATAAATTATCTGTAATGAGCTTTCAAAAATTCGCGAAATATATTTGTCATTAATGACTCAACCACCTTAAAAATAGTTGAAAACACTGATACTGATAACAATCTTAATCACTCAGTATTGCTGTAGAGCTGTGTTCTAAAATTATGCTAGAAAATTCGGTTTATTCTATATATCCGTTTTCTCAATCTTCGTAATTAATTTATTTGTATCTCCGGATTTTCGTATTTAGATAGCATAAAGGTCAGAAACTTCTGACCAAGTTATTTGTTAAAAACTACTTGTAACAAATAAATAGTTTTTAGTTAGTAACTTGTAATGGGTTGTAATAATTCAGGCGATGGACACTTCACACCCCCGAGCTTTGTTTTTCTTGCTTCGAGACATTAACAACGTCTTGGAATACTTTCAAAAATTAAATATTGAAAAATTACCATCAGCGACTGAGTTTTTTAATGATGTTACTGGCCTAAATATGGATCCTGGTGAAAGTCTAGTTGTTCAAGTCAGCTTTTCCATGTTTAATTTTCTTATGACTTTTATAATCATAGCTACTTTTTCCATTTATTCTCATGACACCGGAACAAATTTACGAAAAATTAAACCTATACCTACTATCCATTTTGCATGACCGCTACGCTCCTACTCTTTTTCAATTTTATCTATTAAAACAGATTCTAATGAATTTTCCAAATATGCACACGTACTGCTCATCTAGAATTGTTGTCGATTTCAAAGTATCTAGTTATCCAGACTTGATTTTTTAGGTTGAACATTTTGAGAAAGACAACCGCAGTGCTCAACTCCGCCATGATAAGACAAACCCAGCTGATATGGAACTACGTTTGTATGATGCAGAAGTTTCTGAGACCTATGAGGACCCAGCCGAATTGTATAATTGAAAGTTGCTTTCCATCGTAATAGTCAAGTGCCACTGTGCTAGATTTTTCAGGGCTTATTTTAAATACAAAGTTATCTCATTTTTCATTGTGAATTTAAAGCGTGGTTTTGCCTTTTTCCATTTTTTTCGTGTCTCTATCAGTACTGGCAAAACTGTTGTTTTGCAAATTCAGAAAGCATGGAGTTCTTTTATAATTAGGGAGCTTCATTTTTCTCATGACTTCTAGTAAAGACCATTAGTATGCGTATGCAGCTGCGATCATTTAAATTTTTAGGTACTTTGATGCGAAAACAATTGCTTTGCTTCTAATTATTATTGCTAAATATTACTGTCATGACCTAATACAAGAGTGAGTATCTTCATTAAAATAAGATGAAACAATATTATACAGCAGTTGTGAATAAAGGCGGTTTTCGAAAGAAAAGTGGTGAATACAACAGCATAGAGATTTAAACATATTTAGACATACAGAAAGGAATACTTAGAACAAGACAAAATGTTAAACAAAAAAGTTTTTTGACATATTGCATTCATTTTTGTGGAAAACAAATCCATAGTTTTTGCAAATCAATTTGCCATATCAGTTGTGATCTTAGCTTACCACTAGAAATAATAGAATGGATAAAAAAATGTAAAAAACGAACGAAATTCATAACACAGTCTTGAAATCGGGCATCCATTCTAAGAATGTTAGATGTAGGATGATGAATGCACGATGCAGACTGATCCCAACATAATCATGTCTTAAGCTCAAATTGAAATAAGGATGAAAAATACAAGCAAGATAGTATTTATGGCAAAAGAAAACTGCTATAAAAAATGGACAACTACACTTAGTTTTTTCTTTAAATGAAGTGCATGGCTCACAAAGGAGAAGATAACAAAGTTTTCTGCAAATTTTGGAGAAAACATCTGAATCCCAGGCATTTCAAGCCGAGAACCTATCAAAAATTTATAAAAAGTTTCAGTTCTTTGAGGATAGGACCTCCCCAATTATTAAGCAGAATTGTTTATTAGGCTTAAGCCAAGATAAAACAAGTCGAAATTTCAGACTTGAACAAATTTAAGAAACATAACAGAATAGATAAAAACAGATGACTTTTGCAAAATGACAAAGTAAAGCAACAAATTTGCCAAAAGACAATTTGAAATACCCGTAACTTCACATAAACTGGGTTTGAGCAGCTCCCCGCCTGCACATCAATCATTAAGTTCAACTTTGCACTGCCCAACCATGATCGATCTGGCTGTCATAACGAATGTATGAATCATACAGAATTTGGTCTGCATTGCCTTCACGACCTGATTCCTGTACAAAATATTGGATTTATTGTGTACACAACTACAATGAATACAGTAAACTCTACCTTCATGACACTTTCCTCTATGAGTCAATTTCTTGAATACATCTTGTATTTTTTCCCGCTTCACTTTATTGTTTTTTCTAATTGATACAGTCGAATTAATTTAAATTTCAAAAAAAAAAACCTATTTGACGTAAATCAGAAACACTGTAAAATAGAAAAGAATCAATAATATAAATAAATGAATAGAAGATTTCAGTAATAAAACGTCTGTTTCTTGCAAAATTTTACACTTACTATTCACATTAACGATATAAAAAGCTACAAATAATGTAGATCTTTTTGTTTTTTAATCTTGCGAATCATTTTTCAAATATTTAACTTTACGACGACATACAAAGTCCCTCATTCTTTTAACGCTATTATGCTACAATTTTATGAAAACTGTAATGAGATTCAAAGTACACTTTTTCTCCACATGAATGTTTTGTTAAACAGATACCGACTGTAAAAAAGGTTTCATGAAAATAAAAATAATTAAGGAACTCACATCAAAGCTAAAAATACTCAAATTCTCTTTACCTGGATGATTTGGAAAAATATTTCAATCTCAATAAGTTAGAAAAATAAATCAAGATAAAATAAGAGAGCACTTATACATAAAATCATTCTAGAAGGTTACGAAAATCCAACTTTGCAATTAATACATACCTGCTCACGGGTATTTTGATGAATTTCATCTTGCCGGTGTTGATGTTGTGCTTGCTGTTGACGTTCACGTTCCAGAAGTTCCTGTTCTTCCTTCTGCCTTTTCCTATTTAAAAGTCAGTAAGCACATAAACGTCAAAAAGTAAAAGTGAAGATTCTATTTTTGAAATCTGTTAACCAACCTCTGTCGGCGTTGCGCATCTCTCATAGCATTATATTGGCGCCGTTCTTCACTACTCATCCTGTGATATTTCAGCCTAGCTGCTTCTGCTCTTTTTGCTCGTCGACGCTGTGCTTCTGCAACCTAAAATCAAAAAAATGCAACAAAAATCAAGCAAGAAAAAAGTAGTCATCATGATGAGTTACAAAATTAATAACATACTTGTATCATCAAGTCTGCATCCAGGGTAGTACCAGACATTTGAGCTCTTTCTGCCATTCGGCATAATTCATCGTCTCTCATACGAGCTGTACGTAAAGCTTTCGCACGACGAGCATTAAAATTACGCCGTTCTTCAGCAGACATGTTGTGATAACGCATTCTGACCAATTCATAGCATAACAAATAGTACTGACTGGATAAATAAAATAAGAATAATCAATCGAAAATGTTGATCACCTCGCTCGTTCTGCTCGTTTCGCCCTCTGTATTTCTAACTTTTGTTCTGGAGAAATCCCTACAGTTGGACCAACAGAAGCAGCGGTTGCAACTGCTAAAATATCTCGTCTATGTGGGTTTGAATTTATATGGCGTGAAGCAACTCGATATGACGGCTTTAATTCTGTATCACTGATCATCGGTGAAGTCGCTACTGTCACCTGCAGATTTTTTCGACAGAATGAAAAATTTGTAAATTTGATTTTAAAGAATTAAAAGCACTCTTAGGAAATTAAAACCAACTGTACAAAACTTGCCTGTCCTGGTGGTAATACCACATTTCCCTGTTGCTGAATAGCAGCAGCTGCAGCGGCATACATAGGAGGACGACCACGTGCACGCCCATGTCCACTCATACTCGAAAGAACTGCCCCAGTAGCTTGATTTAAATCAGTTACAATTATCTAAATATAATATTATAAAAAACAAGTAATTAAATGTCATCGGAATTTTCGAAAGTAGAAATTCAATGCCCATACTTGATGCTGCATAGGTTGTTGAGGTTCTTGTAAAGTTACTATTATATGCTGTGGGTGTGTTTGTTGCTGAATGTGTTGTGAATTCTGCTGCTGATGCGACTGCAAATGTGCATGTACCTCTACTTGACCAGCACGAACCGTGTGTTCCGTATCATCAGTGCCACTGTTTTCTCGAACATTGTGTAGTTCAGCAAGCTGTGGTAACCCTTGTTGCTGAGTCATTGCAATCTAAATTTATAAACTACAAAACCTATTCAATATTGGTTTATTAAAAAAATCAAGAGAATTTCTATGCACCAAAACTTATCGAAGTGCAGAAATTTCGATATTATAAAAAAATGAAAAGTATTGTATTTACGCGTTTAAACAGTCGGTATGCAAAAAAATATATATAGAACTTTCCTATAACCATCAATGATGAGACCAGGTAAGATAATGAGCTGTAATTTTTGGAACTCAAGAACTTTCCAAAACCAAAATATCACATAACGTAATAAAATCAAACGAATCTGCTGGATTCATTTAAAAATAAACGAACTGAAAATCTAGTCATTTATATACTTTTAGATGTCAAGTAGAAAGCGCACACTTCTATTTTTATATAAATATAGAAAAAAAATTATTTGAAAAAAACCTGATGCACGGAATCTCCATGATCATGATTATTACTCTGCTGCTGATTAGGTATATTCAAAAGCTGTGGGATAGTAGTCAAATGAATTGGTTGGTGTGAATTTCCGATCAGCTTACTCGGATCATCAACTAACGTTAAAGAATTGGGATCAGCACTCAGAAGCTGCTGTGTAATAGCTGGAACATGAAACACCTGCTTGCCATCCTCAGTTGTTGCTGGGGTAGCTGGAATGTGAAACACTTGTTTACCATCTTCTGTAGTTGTAGCTGGGATAACCGTCTGCGTGCCATCAGGATTTGTGCTCACCTGTAGAATACACTATTCTTGTAGCATGATTTTAAGATCTTAAAATGCTTAAATAACACTTATGCAAATAAATAAGTAAAAAGTTTTCCCAAAAAAACGACGGTTCAGTACCAATGCAATCATTTCAAAAACAACAACAATGGCATCATCAGTCAAAAAACACCAGAACAATGCAAATAAAGGCAATACGAAAAAATTCAGCGTTCAATTATCTATGGCTAATGATTGGAACCTCGATTCTCAAGAACCTTTAATTTCATAGGCGACTACCAAGAAGCGAAAAGCAGCAATTGATAATGAGGATAATAATCATGCGACCTGTTGTAGTAGTACTTCTAAATCAACTGAAAAAAACAAGGAAACAAATTAAAGAGAGTTATTTCTGGCATGAACAAAGGAAAAAAAGACTATTTGCTAAAAAAGGATGGAAACCCCAATGAAGAACGCTGTGCTAATTTGCAGTCAGGATATAAGAAGTCTAACAAAGAAATTGACGATGGACGGAGTAAAATTGCATCGGGAACCATAATCAAAAACGGTAGGAATACAATGAAGGTGCGAAAAGCTCCATGAAGGATGTGAGAAAATATTCCGCCAGTGTACTGGAACCAGGAGAATGATTACGCTCGAAGCAATAAATCGAGGAACTGAGGTGGTTCCGCAGAGGAGCTGGTCAGGAAAAGTACTGAAAACAATTCTTGACCGTCTTTGGAGAATGCCGAGAGGGGGATTAACTCTTGTGTTGTTTTCTTTATTGCGAGATGTTCGTGTGTGCGATAAACTTCCGCTTGCTTCTTCTGTCGAAGAAGTAAAGAAGCCAGCGAATTCTGCGATCATAAGTATTGCAGATCGTCCATTCTCACAGAAGCGGTTTATAGAGGAGATAGCGAAGCATTTCAAGACACCTGACACCTACTTCGAAGAAAATACACTACATAAATCTAAAGTTTATCTAGACGTAAAGCAGAAGTACCTCGTGTTGATGCAAGAAGCCCAAGGACGTGAGATAGACCAGAAAAAATGGACTCGGAAAATAATTTCGAAGAATCTTGAACTACTTCTACTTGGAGCGGTAAACAAAACGACAGGTAAATATGCCACACATTCTTTCCAAGTCAATGACTGATATTTGGGTTTTGTAGAAGTTTTGCACAACAATGCTATGAAGATATGAAAGGCGGGAAAAAAAGCCATCGAGGTGTAAAGCAAGCACAGAAAAGTGCAAAACTTCTACAAAACCCGGTAAATACCGAAGGGAGGCCAAGATGTGTATGAAGAGCATAAATCTCATACTGGCTCTCAAACGTGACTGCCATAAGGCTCTAAGCATGCTAACAGAACGTGTGAGAGTTTATGAAAGTAACACAAAAAGTTATGAGTCCCGATGAGTATTCAAAATCTAAAACATCAAATATGAGTTGTTCAGATGGCTGTTTTTTAATATGGAACTAATAAGAAAATATTTTGCCAATGTTAGGCACAGATATAAGATCAGGGAGCTTTAGGCAACGATGTGCAGCTCGAAAAAGAAAGATGATGATATCCGAAACAACGAATATTTGAAAGAAGTTGTCCCAGAATGTGAAGTACAGGACACACATTCTGTAGCCCTTGTATAGCGAGAAAGGAAAACTCGTCATACAGGGATATTACACAATATGTAAATTAATGAGCTAGCCTTAATGGACGATTTATCAATAAGGCTGCAATACGGAAATATAAACCAACAAGACTAACAGGGACAATATCATAGATATAACCACTTCGAAATACATGCATATGTAAAGTTTATGATAAAGTAAGCTAAGAAAATTTGGTCTAACTTCAACTCGAAATACAGAAAAACGTACGATAACAAACTGTTCTTGAGGTGCGAGTCTTTTCTGCCGCATAAGAACCATATTGGCCTGTCGTGTTCGTTTAAGAACGTCTTTTTCTAAAGTGGATAAGACCTCTTCGCTAACAACACTCTCTATAACCGGTTTCTGTTCCATAGTACCAGTACGGCTGTTGATTTGTAGAGCATTTTCATTACCATTTATCGAGGATGATAAGCTTGACATAGCATCTTCTAGAAAGTTAAATCCTATTTTCTGAATGCAACTGCTGTCAAATCATACAAGAAATTGTACTTTCAAGCAGCCACTATTTAAACTCTACAAATACCTGTAACTTCCAAGGGAGAGACAATTTTTAATGGTCATAATTAAAAACGTAAGACCAAAATTTCTGATGGTCAAAAACAGAAATATAAGCCCTCAATCACCTGAGGCAGCACGCAACACTCTTTCACGTTCTTTCTTAGCTCGAGATCTTTTTTGATTGTATGCTCGTCGCTGTTCCGGTGTCATGCGCTGATAACTATACAAAACAAGAAATCAAAATGGAAAAGGAAAGAAGCACTTTCTTTGCGTCAACTACAGTTCGTCATTTACTTAGAAAGAACATAAAAAGCATAGTTTGGAACTCAAACAATTTTTCTTGTGTTACTGAGCATTACACTTTATGATAAATTTTTTTTTTAAATATCATGCTATAATCACATCTTACAATTAATAAAAACAAGCGTAAGTTACACTATAGATAGCTTAAAAAAACAGGAACCGCTCTAAACACGTACCGCAATCGAGCAGCCTCAGCTCGCTTAGCATTGCGCAACATAATTTGCTGCGCTTTATTCAGAGCTTCTGCACTGATACGTCCTGCTGGAGTTGACAATAAAATTTCTTCTTCAATACGTCTACGACGGAACGCCTCGGTTCTGAAATTAATTCGTAATGACCACATATAATAAAGACCTGCAGTAAAGACACCAGGAATGGATGTAAATGAAACAATTTAACGACTGTGATTTCTTCTGTACTGGTCAAAACAAATTTCCTTTCCTCTCTATTATACTACATTTATAAGGGTTTGTGGACAAGGACTAAAGAACCTTCAGACGGAAGCTACTAATTTAAAAATTATCAGACTATCAGAGCCTTCCCTCTCAGCTACTGCATCCAATATACAAAACTAATAACCTTCGCTGATTATATTGCCGTTTTTCTTCATCAGTCATACGATGGTATCGTAATCTGGCAGCTTCGGCTTTTTTAGCATTTTGCTCGATAATATGTTGCCGAAGTTTCTCTTCATCCATTGCATTCTTTTTCGTACCTTAAAAATAGCACTAAAATACTTTTAACCATTATATTTTTTGTTGATAACAGATTTGAGTAAGACACATGTTTAGTCCAATTCTGCTATTAAAACAATCCTTAGATTGAGAACTACGCTGAAATCTTAATGATCTTAACACAGAAGTTCTGGAAAGCTTTTTCATTCGTTGGTTTGTCATCGTACGTTTGAAGGAACAATAATTTTGTTTTTTAATTTTTAGTACTACTGAGAATAAAGCTAAAAATTAATAATTTTTGAAAAAATCAAATAAAGGAGTCAAAAAAAAATTTTGTGCCAAAAAGACAGTCACTCCAGATCTAAACGGATTGTATCCTCTCTTGAACTTAAAACTCTACTGCTTAAATTAAACCCCAATATCGTAGCTTTCTGCAAAAACAATGTAAAACACAGGAACCTTGAATACCAAGCTGCCGAAAACGTCTTCTTTGATTATATGCACGCCTTTCCTCTGAACTCATTCGCTGATAGCGCAGTCGAGCAGCCTCAGCACGTCTTGCTCGTATTCGTTTTTCTCTCAATTGTTCATTAACAGCAGGGTCATCTTCAATATCCCTTGACTGACGCAACAGAGATTCCAACTCCTCTAACTAAAAAGCAAAATCATTTCAAACTGTGCATGAAAAAATTCATGAATCTTTTGCTCAAATCTGGTGAATGAGATTTTAAAGAATCAATGTTCTTAAATTAAAATCAGGTTTACTTCTTTATCTTTCTGCCGCTTACGCTTTTGTGCTTCAGTTCGTTTCTGATTCACTTCTTTTCTTTCTTCAACAGTCATTCGCTGGTATCTCTGTCGTGCTGCATCAGCTTGTTTTTGCCGTTTTAGTTGTAATGACATGGCATAATCGGAATTCGGTGTACACGTTTCATTGCCACCACTTTTGTTCATAAAGTCCCTGTATGATAAAAACTGCATTTAAGTTAGTTTTTAATCACAAAGCCAGATGTCAGAAATAGAAAACTTTATATGATCCTAAATACTTTCTAAAATATGCCACCCTTACTTGCTCCCAGATGAAGTAGATTCTGAAAGAAGACCACGAGAGTTAGAGTTGAGAGTCGTCGAAGTTGACGGATGTTGTTGATCAACATAGTAATGCTCATATATAATTTGTTGCTGAGAGTTTGATTGTCCATCATTTGCCAACTTAGCAATAGTTTATTATTATTAATTATAAGTGTTAAGAGATATTTCGGAAGTAAATCAAACTCTAGTAAAGCAAATATTTCTAAATACAATATCTTGTGCTCCACATTAATTATCATATCATATCTCGATAAAAAACTTGAATGAGACTGAAATAAGTGACAAAATTTTCTAAGTTTAAGACAAAATTTTTTATGGTTTTTTTCAGATAATAGAAAATTTTGAATAATTTCACACACTGCAAAAAATCAACAAGCATACTTGGACTGGCGCCAACTGGACATGAGATAGTGGAACTGCCGCTAACTGAGCTACTGAACTAGTGGTATCAACTGTCCCTACGGAGGCCAAACTGCCTCTTCCATTTGCTGGTATTAAGCCAGAGGCGTCGTTTATTTGTACTCCAGCCGGTAACACAGCCACATAAAAATCAAATTCTCAAGTGACTATAAAATTAGAAATAATCAACAACCACTACTTTAAAGAATTTAAAAAGGCCTACATATTCCTTTCGGTCTTCGACGGTTGGAGGTAAAAATGCGCCGGTGCTGTGAAATGGTGATCCTGTTGATGTGTAAAATGTCGGCGCCACAGTAGACTGGTATAAAACAGAGGTTGAACAACCTGATGATTGGAACTGCACCGTGGTTACAACAGGTTCTATATTAGCTGCAGGTAAGCCTACAATTTTCCTCGATGATGCAAATATACCAAAATTTTCAACACAGCAACTTAGTATTATTTGCACTTGGAAAAAAAAACAAACCATCAAGGATCTGAGACTGTCCCATAATTCCCGAACCCGCTGTGGAAAAAAATGCACGTTGGCTCATTTTCCGTCAGTTACATGTGCTGCTTCAATTATCTTATATGATATTTGATCAATTTAATTCGCCAAATTTCAAAGAGCTGCGTAGTAAAATCAAGTCTAAAAATACTGAATTAAGAAAAAGTTTTATTAAATTACCAGCATACATACAGCCCCAGAATCTTAGTGGCTCTTAATTAAAAAAAGATGAGTCCAAAAAAGTAATAAAATCTTTTCGACAATTATGAAAGATGATAACTGTTGTTTGTAGAAAACACATGAAAAATAATTACATATAAGTTCTAGTGAGATCAAAAAATTTATTTCAATATCTTTCTTGAGTAAAATATAAACAATTTACGGACAAATAATGAAAATGAAAACTTCAGAAATTTTGAGAATTCTATGCATATATGTATGTATATATCTTACACACAATTTAGAAAGGACATGGAAGAGCAAATCTTCATGATTGTATTCCTACAAAAATTATAAAGTCTGGAATCTCTAATTTCAAGTGGAAATTTCTTTTGCTTCAAAAGCAAAAACCCACCAACTACAAAAAGTGTGCTACGTCAAGTGAATAATAATTCGAAACTAAAAGTCTTAAAATGTCAACATATTAAAGCGACAAAATTTGTTATCAGTAAAGACTTAAATGAATTGAATTAAAAATCCCAAACTTAAGCAAAGTTTCTTGGCATCCAATCAAGAACAAAACCTCTGTCAATGAAGAGACTTGAAAACGATATGAAAATGACAGAGCTAAATTACGCGCGGAATGATAAGTACCCAACAGAAGCTAACTTCATCACATAAACAAAAAACACTTGAAAAAATAAAAAAAAAAACCTGAGATTACATGAACATCATTGCAAGGCCATTATTTCCATGCATACTTTTGGAATCGAAAAATTCAATTCACTTCAATGCCGTGACAAAAATTAATTTATCCTTAGGATAATTTTGGGTCACATAACCTGTTGTAAAGAACAATAGAATCGAGATAAACTGGAAATGAGACAAATTTGAGTTACGTACTTCAACTACTCAAATGCTTTCATAAAGAGAGTTACATATGCCTTTTTTTCTAATATTTCGTAGTAACAAACTAGACAAACTTAGAAGAAGAAATTGCGCTAAAGATGAGGTGTTTGTAGAATAAAAGTCCTTGGAACCAAATGACCTCAAGAAATCTTGCAAGAACGTAGACCTACGATTAAAGCAGAGCTTTTGATTGAAGACGATGGCAGGTATAAAAAAGTAAAGAAATGAACAATATAAGCAGAGACTTTCATGATTTTAAAATATATTATAAATACAATTTGAAAGTGTTTTACAACAAATAGTTTTTAGTCTGAATTTTTCACAAAATATAAACTAACATACCACCAATTATTATTTAACCACTTATTTCAGGAGCCTAATCTTTAGCAAGAATATTACCGGCATCACTTCAAACATCAAACACTAAATATAAAATGTCACCGACTATATTTAGGATATGCTGCTTATGCTCTCGGAGGTACTGTCGCATATGGCGAAAGTAACTGCTGTTGGAGATGTCCAACCATCATTTGCCCAGTTGGTGCAACAGTGTATTGAATTTGCTGCTGTGATGGTTGCTGAGAAGCCTGATTCTGAATTTGCTGTCGATGGATTTGGTGGACCTGAAACTACGTAAGTCATATGCACACAAATGATGAAAAATGGCCATAATGAGTTCCATACTATGCCACCACACAATAGCGATTTGCTTTTCTTCAGTCTACAAATAATTATTGTCTCCTACTAACTTCCAAACTTAACATGAAATTGCTTTTTATTATTTACTAAACGCTACATTTTGATCAAAGAATAACTATTTTGAAATGTAATATAAAATTGTAAGTAACAAGAATAAATCCGTATTATACTACAAGAAATGTCCTTTTTCATATTTCTACCCTGCAATCAATTTCATAGATCTCCATATGAAATTTGGTTCCTATAAAACAATTATCCCATCAGTCACTAAAACTGTAGGAATATTTTGAATCTCTAAATTTCTTTGGTTAATACCCTTTTTTTAAAGGGTGCACTGTCAAATTTAATCTCAATAGTAAACCTGAATTTGCTGAGGAATTTGTGACATTGATTGCTGCTGAATTGGCTGATTTTGCTGTTGAGTTTGAATTGATACAGCTTGAATTTGAGGCGATTGAATCTGTGTAGGAAGTACGCCAGGCAATGTACCATTACTATTCGAAATCATTGTGTTTTGTAAACCAGTAGTTACATTTGAATGTGGTTGCGGCACGACATGTGCTGTCAAATAAGTACCAGTAGGAGTATTTGCTACAGATGAACCACGCTGTCGCATTAAAACTTGATGGGCCTAAAACAATAATTCATCGAAAACTTTCGAAATACCATATTAACTTCCGAAAAGATCTAAAACTTTATATGTAAATGATGTTAAATAACTCTATTGTAACTGTAGAGATATTTAACTTAAAAAAACTTACCTGTTGTGTCCTCTTGATTACATCTCGTTCTAAAGTTGAAAGAGCATCATACTGCCCTTCTTGGTCCCGTTTTCGACCACGGCTGATATTACTCCCATCTCCATCAGCATTTTCAAGTCGCTTTCGTCTCGGTGTGTATCGTTTTTGATTATAAGCCTTCCTTTGCTCCGGTGTCATCCTTTGATACCTACAATACCTCAATTCTGAGAAATGATAGTAGACAGCGTCAAGGTTAATTAATTTAGAATACTTTAGTCTGGGTTAATTAAACAAGAATACCTCAATCTAGCAGCTTCCGCTCGTTTAGCATTTCGAACTACAATCTGCTGAGCCCGATCTAAAGCCTCACCATTAATTCTTCCAATTGGCATTGCAAGTAGCATTTCTTCTTCCATACGTCGTCGCCGGAATGCTTCAGTCCTGAAACTTAAAAAATTCAATACAGTGAAGTAATATCAGTAATTTTTTTGCATTTAAAGATTACGAGCCTCCTCTGATTGTACGCCCTCTTTTCTTCTTCAGTCATTCGATGATAACGAAGTCTGGCAGCCTCAGCTTTTTTCGCATTTTGTTCTTTGATATGCCTCTTGATTGCTTCTTCATCCTAAAAAGTTAGACCCATTAATTCTAAAAGATGACAATTAAACTAAGAATTATAACTTTGTTATTAGTACAAGAGAGCCGATACGCTTTCAATATTAAATCAACCAAATTTGAATAAACTCAATTCGAAAATTACGGGTTGTCCATCTGGCCCTTTTAATCCTTCCGTCGCGGCAATTTGCCTCATTCGTCTGCGATTATTATGCGCACGACGTTCTTCTGATGACATACGTTGATATCGTGACCTTGCCGCTTCAGCCCAACGTGCCCGCATTCGTTTCTCTCGTAACTGCTCGTTGATATCAGGATCCTACAGCGAGAAAATAGTAAACAGAATAACCAAGATGAAAAATTAACACAAACAAATAATCACTTCTTGTATATCATTAGTTTCACGCAACAAGTTTTCCAGTTCTTCTAATTCCTTTTCACGCTGTCGCTTACGCTTTTGTGCCATAGTTCGCTTGATGTTTAAAGCCCTTTTCTCTTCTGCACTCAAACGATGATATCGTAAGCGCGCTGCTTCTGCTTGTTTAGCCCGTTTAGCTTCATCTTTTTCTTTCTTTTCCTGTGATGCTTTTCCACGAGTATACCTTAAACAAACAAAATAGTTCTAACCACATAACACAAATGAAAAGCTTAATTTGTTCGGTGAAATTTATATTTTCGGACGAAATGATATTGATTTGATGTTTGCAAGTGAAGAAGTAATGGAGCATACTTTGCAACAATGCTTGCAGGTGAAGGATATGGGGCTGATGCAGCAACAGCCACAGATGGCGTGATGGGTGCAACAACTGACGTCGTTGGGGCCTGCTGTTCAATGAAATAGGAATCGAGAATAGCAGCTATGCGTCGTTCATCTGCTTCGGCACCTTGAGGTTGCAGAATCTGCATTGTAGTGCCATTGGGATTTTGCGCTGTTACGACTAAATATGGACTGTTAAATAAAATGTTGATATATCAAACACAGTATTTTAAAGATCGGTAGAATGGAGAACTGAAACCCTATTGAAAATAATTGATTTTAATTGTCAAATGAAATAATTTTGATTTAATTTCATACCAGTAACGACAGTAGCAGCTTGTTGTTGAGGTGATGTTACGTTAGACGTTGATGAAGAATTGACAGTCTGTACAAGCCGCACTTGCTGTGTTTGCTGCCCATTCATTGTATTTGGAGGGTTTGACTGAATTTGGACATTCTGGACCTGAAAGGTCCGTATATTTGTTATTTCCGATTGCATAAGAAAATATAAGAGATGAAAAATTTCACTTTATTAAGTATTGAAAAGCAATACTCATGTTTTAAAAGAAAAGCATAACTCAAACTTGACACATGCAAGATGCTTACGGAGTTGGATATAAATGCGGCTCCAGTTGTTGGGCTATGGAAAGCAGGAGAACTGTTTGTTGCTGCAAACTGGCTGCCAGATGTCGTTTGGAAAAAATTATTTGGATGAATAGTCATACCCGTAGGCCCTTGTCCCTGAAGCTAAAATGGTGTCGGCTACGGGTCAAGCATGCTACTAAACAAAAGATCTGTACAATTATGTAAATATTCTAAAATCATCAGTGACTCAAAGGATATATGACTTTGTGTGGTACGTAATTTGGCGAAAAATAATCATCTCTGTGAGACTTGTGTGAATATCTAGATATTTAAGGTCAAGAAAATCCAAAGTAATGTTGAATTCAGAGGATGGAACTTACCTGCATTGCAGATTTCACATCATCCTTTATTAAACCAACACGATCACCAAGGAGTATATGATCAAGCTGAAATTTCTTACAATTTGTAGGAATCAATCGAAAAAGTAGTAAGACTGTAGTTATGATGTGGTAAATTTCTTACGCAAAAATCGATTTTCTCGATTCAAATTTTTTTTCTCTTGGCTTCTTTTATGTACTCAAAGGCGCCAATTTAAAAGTACAGCGAAAATAATAACCAGCAAGTACAATGCTATCAAGAACAACCTGTTGTGGAATGGAACCGTTTAGATTTCCAGTCTGAAAATATGTGGGCAGCAAATTCTGATTCATCGTTTCCAACACACACACTTGAGGGAATAAGCTGAAAGCGAGAGAGCGATAGAATTGTCAGAAAAAAATTCGAATGAAAAATTTCTACGAAACGCGCGATAAGTGCAAAGAAGACATTCCGTGTATCGGAAATGGAGAAAAATGGTATCAGCTTTTTACGAGACTTCATATACAAAGTATTGCAAAATTTCGCTCTCACGGATCGCTGTAATCGTAATAGAAAGTCGCGGAGAAGAAGTTTGTAGTGCTGTCATACGAACACTTTTTTCGTGTAAATTAGTAAATGAGTAAAGTGGGTTACAGTACACCATTGATGTGCATAAAAGGCTTTCTCTCTCGTCCTCTTCCTATTCAACTTGATCTTTACCGTATCAGAAAACAGATTCATTTATAGATGACTGACTATCTCTATGCATGTGTGTGTGTTTGCTTGACAAAAAGATGCAAATAAAAGTTACAAAGCGAGTGAGGAGTGAAATAACTGTTTAAGAGCACCCTATGCAAGACACAATGAGCTTCATAGACACCGAGAGCTGGTCAACCATTAGTAGCTTCAGCATCACTATTTGCCGTTTTGATGACAAGACAGACTGACTGATTATAGGGCCTGCGCAGACTACTATTTGCTATTGCTATCTTAGATCGAGCATATATGTAAATTTGTAAAACTCATTAGAAGGCATTGCTTGTTGATATCTGTATCTTTATTAGCATAATAACATAATGTAACACATATATAAAGCAATGAAAAATCGTGGAGTCAAAAAATTGAGAAAGGTAATTAGGGACAATAATAAGAAAGCAAATGTCTGCTTGTCTAAGTAAGCAAGTAAGTAAGACCTGCACAAAGTGTAGAGTAATGTTAGTATAGTGATACTAGCGGTTGTGGCTGAGAGAGCGTAATGAAAGCAAAACGTTTGGAAATTTGAGAATAGAACATAATGGAAGGAACAGGACGGAATAGATTAAAATAGAATGAAGATGAGATGGGATTGGGATGGAAATGAGATGGGAACGGAATAATGCAATAAGATAGGAAGGGATGGGGGACCGACCCGCGAGGGGCAAACAAACGTAAACGAAAGAAAAGGCAAGGAAAGGAAGCGAAGGAGCGGCGAGCAGAGGGCCAGCCAGACAACGCACTACACTGAGCGGCGCACCGCAGGGAGAGCATCCACGCCTGGGCGGAGCTTCTCCACATATGCCACTAGCACAAGACAGTGCGATCAATGAATAAATCCAGACGAGCAATAAGCGAGAGAACAGTTCAGAAAGGGAGCACGCGGGCAAGAAAGAGTGCAGAGCCTGCTGTTGTCAGGCACTGGTATTGAGTGCGTGTGCTAGGTTGTGTGCAAAGTGTTTAGAGAAGGTGTGAAAGGGAGGATGCAGGGGAGCCGAAATGGCACAACGCAAGAAGTGGAGAGAGAGATAGGAAGTGAAGACGGCAGGCAGGCAGCTTGTGGAGAGGGAGAGGAGGATGATGCATAGATGAACACGAAAACGAGGGACCGTCTTTGAATGTCATCTCGACTCGCTTCTTTTGACAAGACAAGACGGGCAGAACGCACAGCAGAGTCTCTATTGTATGTGCTATCTTTGTAGAGGTGCAGACGGATAAATTGCGATGAGAGAGTTTCTCAAAAGTGATTTTCTTCTTGCTTGTCGTTGTTATTAATTTGATGGCGAAAAAGATAGGTAGTTAAATAGTTGGAGAGGTAGTTATCGTCGTCGCTGTCGCTGTCGCTGTCGTTGTCGTTGTCGTTGTCGTTGTCGTTGTCGT
>UYYF01004446.1:0-16339 GCA_900618365.1 Thelazia callipaeda
TATATATAATATTCTTTTTAGACAATGTTTTTATTTATAAAAATATATATGAAAGCATTATCTAAAAAATACAGATCAGCATAGTACGAGAACGAGGACCCAACACCATATATATATATATATAAGAAAGTTAAAGGAGAATAAACACACAGGGAAAATCCAATTACTTGCTTTCATCCTGTGAATACATCAGTTTTAAAAAAACCTGTGAAGGCAAAATGTTACCTCTCTAACCTATTATTCATGAAAGCATTGTCTAAAAAACACAGATCAGCATAGTACGAGAACGAGGACCCAACACCACACATCAGCACACGTCGTCTTTCTTTCGTATATCGATCACGAAGTGTACGCCAGCGAGTTTTCACAGCTCCCACTAAATATTTCTTTTTTATACGACTTCTACCAAAACTCTGTGCGTCTTTGGCAAGTTATATTCTCGTATTAAACAAGTTTGAACACAGAAAAAAAACGCACAAAAGTTTAGAAGCTAACCCTTTTCATTAAGATTAGCAGCAATTTCAAGCCAAGTCTGGTGTTTCTTGGCTGCGTTACCATGTAAAGGATGGTGTGAATCATAGATGATTGGATTCCGACGTACTTCTCTAATGAGATTATTGTTAAACGTTCCATCTCTAGATATCGATGTCGTCATATTTTTATTCATTTTACGTTCAAACAACTGCAATCAATAGCTGTAGAAAAATAACGTAGGCAAAAAAATAAATACACACTGAATAAAATGTTCTAGAGACGTCAGGATGAATCGTATAACTTAGCAACGTCACGCTTGTGCTGCAAAAGAAAAGTAAACTAGACGTCACCAGGAACTCATTCAGGTCATTACGACACTGCTAACAACAGAGCTGAATAAAATGAAGAAATGCGGAATGCTGCCGCTACACCCCGCGCCTCAAAGATGCTGTCTGCTTGTTTGCTGTTGGAAGCAGCGCACTTCGCCGCCGTCATCGACACCACTGACAGCGGACCGGTGCGTCCGCTGTCAGAGCTCTGTACCGCCCTTCTTCCGTTCTCCTCTCTCTCCACTCTCTCCCTCTACATGCCACTTACGTCCTGTCACGTCACGTTGCTTCTCTTTCCTTCTATTTATTCTTCAGTTCTGCTTTTCATTCCCATTTTGTCAATACAGCGCTCTTCCTTAACACATCTCAATCATGTTTAATCTTATCTATCTATCTATCTATCTATCGATCGATCGATCGATCTGTCTATCTACTAATTTATTTGTTTATCTATTTACTATATCCCTATTTATCTATTTACTATATCCCTAAAATGACTCCGTTTATTTCTACAACATGCTAAATTATTCGTCTGTATCTGTCAACGTATCTGCTAATTGAAGAATAATTTCCGTATTTAGCTTTGTAATCACGGATATGCGCTGTTTATTCATTTGTGCATTAAGTTAGCCACTGAATAGGCTGTTACTTGTAATATTATTGAAAATAAAAATTACATGGAAACTTTTTTTAGACGTCACGAAGGACGTTTGCGAATTGCAAATCTCCTCAATTATTGTTATTTCTGTATTCAAGCGCTCTTCTGTATTTCACTTCTTCGCGATTCCGATTTTCAAAAGCAAACAGTACTGTTCTACAATTGAACTAGAAATATCTTCTTTTCCGCACTTCAATTTCATATCCAATCCAGAAATTGTACAACTTCTGCTTGTCAAAAAATTACTATAGCTTGTGAGCTATTGAAATTTTAATGCATAAGTAATTTGATGGAGGGGCAAAATACTTGAGAATGCTTGTTGGCATTACTTTTTAGGATATAGGAATATTTATTTATTTATATCTAATTTATGATACAGGAATATTTATTAATTATTCATTTTTATCTTTTTTAGGATATAATTGATAAATTAGAAGATTGTTTTTTGCACTTTAACACAATGATTTTTGCATAAAATTCAAACTGTAGTAAAGCTGTTTATTCAAAATTATTGGTTATTTATGGATTGTACAAGTGAATACAATCAAAAATCTACTAAAAACATTAAAGCAAATTTAAATTTCTTCAAAAATCTTTCGCAATGAACTGCTTGAGGGAAATATTCAAAAAGATGCTTGCAAGAAATACTCAGGACAGTACTCAAGTATCCTTGAAGGAATAAATCTGCAGCGGAAAAGTGAACGTTTTCTTCAGGAATAAGTCAACTGAAACGGAGTAAACATTTGAATACGAACATTTATGACAAGAATAATATAATTTACAATCAATCAACTCAGCGTGAAGAGGGAACGTTATTAATTTTACTCCCTTCTGGATGATTAATTGAGATAAATTCAGTCGCACGTGGGATATCCCATTTTGTGTTATAAATAACTTTTTGCAGTTGCATAAGTATTCAAGGATATATCCCAGAAGGAATTTATGTGAAAGTCTTTTGTAAATTTCTCATTTCCCATTCAGAAATTCTTTTTTCAGTTAATTAAAAAAAGCATAAGGTCGATTCAGATATTCTTCTCAATGGCAGTGATTTGTGAGGCAGACGATGTTATGCTTTCTTCTGATGATACCGCGAGATCAGAATCAATCGTCCATAATCCATCTGTATCATCTTTGCCTTCTGTTTGGGAAGGCAGTTTTGTCATCTCATCTATTTCAGTGCATTCACCAAGCATTGCCTGCAACAACAAATTTGCATGATTATGCATAATAAAACACAATTTCACAGATTAGGATGCAAGAATTATTTATTATTTCTTTCGTTAAATTTTATTTGAACTCATTTTCTCACAATAATTATGGCAGAAGAAACTTTTTCAGATTTGAAAATTATATTTTATTTGAAATAAATAAATAATGAGAAATTTTTCAGTTGGAAATTTGATCCTAAAATAGATTTTAGCATAATAAATGCATAAAATTATCGTATTCTGAGAAATTATTTCAAGAATTTTTTACAATGTAAAGCAATTTGTAATACACATAAACACATCCAGTCATCATTTTCAGATTAAATTTCCAATTATCATTTCAGGATCAAATTTCCAATTGAAAGAAGCAGTTGGTAACATATCAATGAAATGGTTCTGGCTATGCAGTGCACATCTTCACATTCAGTAAATAAAAACTAAACTTGTTTTAGCTTTTCATCTTTTCTGAATAATAGAAGATTAGCACGTTTACTTCAATTATTAGTATCTGAGGGAGACTAACGAGAACTAAAAAACCCAATAAATAAATTATTTCTAATGAATTTGAAGTGATTTGAAAAGACAGCAAACAGAAATAAATAGTATTATGTATTTATTTTTATACACAATTGGAAATATTTATTTTTATACGTATTTAATTAAAAAAGCGCTCACTTTCAATCCGACGATATCCCCTTTAACCACTAGTAATTGAGGTAGATTGTGGAAATCTTCAAATGCCTGCAGAAATATATCTTTTTTTAGAATTTAATTAAAACCAACAGCAGAATTAATTAATATGAAAATTTTAGGAAGAAATTTAAGGTTTGGTGAGTTTTGCTTTCGTAGTAAGTAATAAATGATAAGCTATCGGATAGTACTAAATATAAATAGCAGTGCTGATTTCAAGTTGAATAACAAACTTGTCTAGTCAGGTAAAATCATGTGAAAATCATCATTTTGAGTACAAGTGGCTAAAAATTTGAATCATAATTTAAATTATAGCAGAAATTTTATGATTTACTTCATAATTTCGACATTTATGCACTATAAGCTTGTTGAGCTGAGGATGCTGAGCTAATTCAACCACTGTTCCGCGGTTGATTTTCTCGAGATCAATTTCACGCAAATATATAAACTAAAACAACCAAAAAACGTAATTGATGCAACTTATCAATTCCTCCAATGAAATTTACCTTATACTTTAAAGAGCAGTCCTTTATTCATTCATAAATTCATCGCAAAATAGCTTACTTTTTTACGGGGTGTAAATGTTGACAAAAAATGAAAAATCTATATAAATGCATCTTTCCTCATTTTGGTTATGTTTTTAAAAAAACATTTTGATATTAGATTAGCTAGACTAATTTGTCTTACGGCTTTTCCTAGCCAGTCTAGTCTATCGTATTTTCCTTGATTCAAAATAAAACTCGAGAAAGACTTCGATTATGCTTTCCACAAGATTAAATTTTAATTAGCAAGAATTAGAAAGAAACTCATAGCTCTAGGCTTGATCTAAATCTCTTTTTGAATTAAAATCCAGTTTAAAATAGCATGAAATGAGTAACTTGAGTAGCAAACTGAAACAAGAGCATGTGGAACGACTTAAGTTTATTTTGTATATATGCAAAAATGAGGAATGTATGAAAAGTGTGTGTGTGAACTGCAAAGAAAAGCTGATTAGAAAAAAGAATTACCTGAAGTCGAGACATATTTTTAGCCAAATAAGAGAAGAAGCTGTCAGGTAAAAAGGCATAATCCACAGGCGTGTCTACAATACACACGCGTTCTACTCTGTGTTCCAACTTCCTTAGTAATGTTAACAAAGGCCGCTGCAATATTAATCTTCAACTCCAATTTTGGCTATTTGGAATTATTTCGTGACTTGCCAGACAGCTCACGACATGAATATTATTTTAAGATTATACGTGGCTTTTATAATTTTAAACGTAAGAGTGAGCCTATGCTTCTCCAACTTCATAATATTTTTGTAGATACCGCGCCATATCTACCAGGAGGGCAACGATTTTGAAGCAGGAGAAGGCTCACCATACGTACTTCGCAATAACTGTATCCTATCTAAAAACTAAAACAAGTTCGTAGAATATCTGAGAATATCGCCTACAAGGCGCTCTTGTTTAATTTGCAGACATTTCATATAGTTTTTCAAATGAATAATAAAGATCATTTTGTCGAAAAAATAAGATATATTTCATGAAATAATGAGTGAAAGCTTTTGCTTATTTTAATTTCTTTGTCATCTTTTTTCAATGAATTTGTAGTAATCTTTCTTGAAAAGTAAAAGATTTCTTGGTGAATGAAAAATGTAACAACTGAGTGAAACAAAGTATACAATATAACTGAGACTGGAATCAGCATGCAATATTCAGTATTCTTCCATTTTGATTTCGGGATTATTTTAATGCAAGCAAATGACGGAACGCATACTGACGCTCTCAAACTACTTTTAATAATTATACCTTCATTACTGCTAATGATTAAAGTTAATTAATATCTTACCATAATAAAGTAATTATTTTCATATGCCAGCAACTTAATGTTATCATTAACTTCTTACTAACTAACATTACTTGGTGATAGTAGTAGCACTGTATTATTTTCCCATTACAATTATTTATTCTTATTGCTGTCTTAAAGTGCTAACAAGAAAAACCTCATGTTCTTGGAAGTGACAGCTACAACAATAAATGTAAGCCACTTGACGATTCCAAAAAATAGGACCATCGAAACTCATATTAACAGTCATTTTTTCATGTCCGCTGCAGTGATTCTTTCGGAATATAATATACACCCAAACTGGCCGATTATCAGTGCGTGATGCCATTAACGAGACTTCACGCCAACGTCGATTTACCAATTCAAGTCTGCAATGAATTACAGTTATAAATAAATTTAAAATAAAATGCATTTTCACTCAGTAGTCTTCAAATGAGTACAAATTATTCAGCTGAAAAAGCGCAGTGCTTACACCTATTTGACTTAAAAAGTAAATACATAAAGTACTCTATACGTTAAATATTACATTTGAGATTTCAGATGAGGCAGGCACTGAAGCACATGCAATCTCTGATGCTTTCTTCATTGGAAAAATATATTTACTCTTTTGAAAATTAAAGATGAAACCAAAATAGTACCTCACAACTCACTCATTCCTCAATAAATAATTTAGAATATAAAAAATAAATGCTTTTCAAGTGTTAGATTAATTCTTAGTTTTAGTGCACGCATGCACAACGCACACGCATATTTATACTTTTAGGCAAGTAAACAAATATTCGTGTTGAATGCCAATGAAAGAAGTAAGTTTGTTGAGAAGAGAAGAAGGAGCTTATGAATTGCGAGAACAATTAGAAGCTAAAAGAGAGGGAAAAATGAGAAATATTAGTTTAGAATGGATAGATATGCTGTAGTAATTATGAAGTTCTGAAGTGTCCTTCTTGCAGAGAAATGCACTTACTGCTTATTTCAGTGCATCAAACGATTCAAAGAGAAAGAAAGAGAAAAAAGAGCTACAAAAAATAGAAACTGAAACTGTGAAGAATAGTTCTTCGAGCACTGATGGAGAAGCAAAGTGAAAAAATTAAACAACTGAAATGAATTCAGTTGAATTAAAGTAATTAGTAATGGAAATACTGACAAGAAATATGCTTTTATTCTTGCAAATAATTCTTGAAAAATTGTATCGGGAAGTGAGCTTGAAGGTCATAAATGAATGAGTATTTCATGCAATGCCCACAAGGGATTCTACAACACGTTTAGGTGGAATTATACTGCGATCAGTTGAGAAAGCTTGTGCTTATTTTCTTGCTCCGTATAAATGTTATTGCAAAAAGAAGCAAGCAATCAGAGATTAGTTATTATTAGGAGTTAGCAAGAGCTAACTCAGCGCTGAGTCGAAGCTCGTTTTGATAATAAAAACGTCACAGATTTCATTGTTGCTTAACACGTCCTATATATATACACATATATATGATGCACTTACCCGTGAAAGCTATGATAAAGTCCAAGCAGAGATTTTAGTGAGAACTGAGCGGTTAGCTAAAACTGCACTAAATGGCAAGAGCTTTATCAGGGCAGTGAATGAGCACGTCATAAGTCTAATAAATTATTACGTCTGGGTACTCAAGCTGGAGCCGGAAGACTTCAAGGCTATAGACCACGATATCAGACAGTTATTAATCAAATACGGAATTTACTTCCAACCTGCATGCTTGGAAAGACTGTACCTTCAAAGGAACGAGCTAGGACGTGGACTTCATAATGTTGAGCACAAGAGTGAGCGTATGCTTCTCAAATTAAATAATGCTCTTCTAGAATACCGCGCCCATATGTACCAGAAGGGCAGCGATTTTGAAGCAAGAGAAAGCTCATAACACGTATTTAGCAATTACTGTGCTCTATCAAAAGACTAGATACAACCACACAAAGAATCCTACTATAGAAAACGTATTAAAAACCCAGAAGGCGCATTTGTATAGCGAAATAAAAAAGAAAACTACTCATGCAAAGCTACACAAAATGCAATAGAATAAAATCTCTTCTATAGCTCATTCATCAATATGGCTACGATACGGAAAACCACGCAAGATGAAGCACAATACCGTAATCTGAAAGCATTCCCGCGCATGCGAAGCCATTCTGTTCAGAAGGTCGTCAAGAATGAGACTGTAGAAATCAGAGTCGACATGCTATTAAGAACTGCAATTAGAATAGGAGCGGATCAACCGCAGGACGAAAATAATCCGTATGTGATAACTTGAGATGGGATTGAAACGAACTTCCACAAATGCTACGCGAAGGAGGTCAGTATATCTGATCATGTCGAAAGATTTATCCAGTCGGTAGTTCTCAAGAAGACGCTCGAAAGCACCTCCTTCGATACTCGTTATGGATTTCACGAGGACGAAACGAAAACGATGAGCACAACAAATCTAAGTGCCAGGACAAGTACAGCCAGAGTGCCGGAATACGATTAAGCGCCAGAACCGATAAAGTGAGAACGAAAACTAACCTCCATATATGTATAGATGCACATAGATTTACGCTTCATCAAAATTTTCTATGAATCTCAATACTGCGTATGTTAAGATACACGCAGTACTACCCGGACGAACCAGCAATAAAGAATTGTGTGCCTTGTGCAAGTAAAAATATAATAGAAATATATCAGATCTCTTACGGAATAAAGTCGAAGCAAAGTAAGTAATTTACGCCAAACAAATCAAACTAAGCCAGCCAAAGGCAATGGGCAGAGAAGAGCCGTATAAAATCTATAAAAATGTTTACTTAGCGCAAAGAATAAAACATCGTGACAGACGTTTTCAGCACTAAATTTACAGCAATTCGCCACAGAGAACGTAGCTACAACTAAGATTAAAGTAGCTTCTTCCCACTCCGAATTGTGCATCTGAGCTGTGCTACTGCTGGCTGTGCTGTTCTATGATTGATATGATGTTAAAAGTTGCGTAAAATGTCCCATAATAGGCATATCTTAATTCAATCCATTAGTTATCAGATAGATAGAAGTCAGTTGTCAGCAAAAAGTAATCCATATCAAGTACTACTTTACTTTATTTTACTTACTTACTTCTTACTTTTTTGAATCACATTTTTTTAAATGGAGTTTCTTAATACTATATTAACATGCCTCAAATACTTTCACGCAGCCAGTTTCACTAAGCTATCTCCCAGAAGCTCTTAATTATGCGCAGCTCAAGAATTATATCATATATCCTCCAGAACGAATTTGCAGTGAGCAGCACAATGTATTAGAAGAACGTAAAACAAGCGGATTGATTTTAACAGAGTTGAATGTATAGACACCAGACATTTTTTAACACATAACGAACTACTTCTTTATTCCTTCCTTCACTATTTTAATTGTTCTCATTACCAGTATTACTCAAAGTTAATAATCACCCAACTTACACATACCAGTATATTCATCAGTACCTTTCTTTTCATGACTTCATTCTAACTAATCTTCAAACTTTATCTTTCTTGCAACAATTAAATATGACTTGCCAATAAATTATTGATTATTATTGATTATTATTATTATTATTATTATTATTAGCATTAATTATTTGATGACAATGCTTCATGTATATGTAAATGACCTACCTGACTCGTTGTTCAAAACTGAGCTTTCTAAGAATATTTGCTCCGATCGTTGGCGGTAAATGTTGAATGGGATCAATAGTTAAATAACATGGATATGATGGAGTTCGATATTGCCAAGAATTACCAAAGAACTGACGATATTTTTTGTATTCCAAATTCATCCTTGCCAATTTATTAATTTTGAACTGCTTAAACTTGCATGATATTAGCTGCAGACAAAAGTTTTTGCATTTGTCAAATTGCAGGCGAGAATAAAACTGCCTATAGATCATAAGTGATTAGATACATAAATTATTAAATACTAATCAATCAATAAAAATATGAAATATGACACGAAAAGAGATTATATTATTATGTGAAACAACAAATTCAGAAGAATGAACAAAAGAGGGATAAATTATCCTGCATTGTAAGTCAAAACGTTTTTAAGAATAAAAATAATATCAGTAACTAACTTTTGTTTATTAGACAAAAGTTTCAGAAAACTATTGTATTGGTACCAAACTGAATAAACTAAATATATAATCAAAATTAAAAGTTTTAGGCTAAACAGCTTAAAAAAGTTCTATTTCAAAAGTGTTTTTGAGATATATGAGTTCACGTAATATAAATTTGTAATGTGTTTACTACGTAAAATAGTAATAAATATAATCAATAATGACTTTGGAACCGATAATTTTGCAATAAAAACTTAATTGAAACTAATTCACAATTGTACAACGTTTAATATTTTCTCATAGTTTTATCTATTTTTTTTCTCATTTAATTTTTTACTGTTTTAATTCCTTTTTACTTTTTACGCTATTTGCCAGCTATTAATTTTTTAATAGTTTCAAATTCCACCAACGAATAAATTTTAAAAATGTGTGCATGTGAGAAGAGAAAATTTTCGTGCAATAAATTAAGGTAAATTAAAGATTTTATCTTTTATAAAAAATATTCAGCGCCAGAATTAATAAAGCGAAAATTAAAACTGACCTCCAAATCTTAATTTCTTTATAAAAAAATATATCAATTTCAGATAGTTTTAGGAAAATAACTGAAATTAAATGCAAATTGTGGCAGAGTTAAATTAAAATTACAAAGCGATGTTAGCTTAAAATAACTTTTTTCCCACTTTTTTTAATCAGTAATTTGACTGTTAAATTCAACGTGGTAAGAGAAAAATTAATTTGATACAACTTAAAGCATTAAACTAGCTATGCATATTAAGATTCGAAGCATACTGAGCTAAAGTTACTTCTAAGTGAACCAGAATTATGCCAAAGTTAGCTGAATATTGCGACCTAAATCAAATTTCCATCAAAAATTCTTATTTATAAGACCAGTAATTTGAAAAATAAACATTTTTTTTGAAGAGACATAAATTTATGTTTTTGCTTAATAATAATAAATTTTGTTTCATTTTTCGAATGAAATTTCTGTCAGAAAATAATGAACGAGTTAAAATAAGAGCAAGTAAGAACAAAGAGCGAATGAACTTCCACGCCATCAGAGAGATAATTTAAACGTGCAAATGATAGCAGCCGTGACCGGAGAGCTCGAGAGTTCGAGAATTGGGCTTATCTACTTCCTAGTTCTAGGTGAAATCAATCATTGTGCCTTAGTAATATCATTAACCGTGCTATTAAACATGGGTTAGCGTTAAAATTTTTGCTAACTTTTACGATGAATTATAGCGTTAGTAGATAAATGTTCATCATTAAACTATCATATTTTAATTCATAACAAACCTTGCATTTATTTTTTGACTCTCAATTGCCAAAACATAACATTTAATTAAGCTAATACTAAACTATGTAACAAGCTCAATAGCAACAAAATTAAACTCATTTCTAGAGTTAAAAATTGTATGTTTATATTTTTCATTAGATTTTTATTTTCAAAGTTCAAAGTTGTGTGCTAATAAAAAGATGAATATTTGAATAACTTTTTATTTTATTTTAGAAACCCAAAAAAAAGTCAAACTTTGAGAAATATTTGCAAGAATATAATATTTATTTTTATACCAAAAACTTTTCAAAAATTAAATGCTTGCAGTGAATAAAAAAGATATTTTGTTGTAATTATTCAAAAAATTTTTTCTTTCAGTAGTTTTATAGATTAAAAAATTTTAAATCTCATAATACATAAAGGTGTGCTTGCAGACAATGCTTTTCCTGATTTTAAATTATTACTATTTTTATAAAAAACAAACATTGCAATTTAATTAATAACAAATTTTACAATAGTCAAATATATATAATGCTAAATTTTAGTGACATCTGCGCTTTTAGAAAAAATTCGCCTGAATTTATATTTTTTCTTTCAATAAATTTTTCACTCTCTTTTCAGTCATATTTTGCTAGCTTTCTAAGAATTAATTGACGCAATGCTTGTTATTTGATTTATCAAATGATAACTGATCAATCAATTTGATTACTTTTTAAAATGAATTCTGATGCAGTTATTTTGCTGTAGTAATTTTGTGAAAAAAAATAAAATAAACGCTTATTCCGAAAATTTCATTCAAAAACTAAGCTATAATGCAATTGTTTGCATTTAATGAAATCTCATGGCTTAGAGAGGAAGAAAAGAAATCCAAAACTATAAAAGTATTTTTTAGATTATCCAAAGTATATTGGTAATTAATAGCAGTAATTAATAAAATATATTTTGACAAATTCTTTTCAGATCATAAATTCTTGCAGATCATTCAATAATTATTAAATACTAAAAGCAATCGATATGATCTGAGAAGGAATTTACTGAATAATAAAATGAGATTAGTTCATGATTTTAAATAGAAAAAAATAATAATTTTTTTGACAAGAAAATGTCTAACATTTAAAGTAATTCTTTTTTGAAAGAAATCAGAGAGATTATCGCAACAAAATGAAGTCTATGGGAGTACTATTAAAAACGGACATCAAAAATAAAATAATACAGTGGACTGGATATTGGTGATAAATTAGCAAAATATTTTTAGTAGAGCGATTTTTCTTAATAGCAAAAATTTTCTCGATTTTTGCGACAATTACAGTTGCCTTTTTTATGATCAAAAATGCAAAAATCTACGCTTTTTATTGGTAAATATATATTTGTTTGTCAATATCAGCAAGTAAATATATACTAATACTTTGTGATACACAATTATCAAGATAATTCATCTAACATCAGTATGTATGGATTGTATGCTTGGACTAATACATTTTCATAAAACAATTCTGTGCCAAATGCTAAAAATTTTGAGATTAATTATGATTTGTTTTATTTATGTGTAAATAAGCAGAAAAAGACTCTTAGTAAGATCAGAAAAATGCATAATTAATCAACTAAGACTAATCGTAGTCAGCAGTATTAATCCTAATATTTCAAATTTGTTAAAAGTATTCACTTTTAGAAGGGAAGCAATAATAAATTTTGTTTAACAAACTTAAAATTACTTAAAGTTATTTCTGCTTATTATTGTTGTGGAATTGTTGCTCTTGAACATTTTATTACTACTAGCTTTATTGTTTAGCTTTACTGCATTTAATCTACGATAGAGCACAAAATGTTAATTATAAAAAAATGAAACAGTGTAATGAATCTTCAAGATTGACAGTGATAATAACTTTGTCAATTCTAGCTTTCAATCAATGAAAGTAACTTAACACTAATACTTTCAGGCTTATTTTTTATAACGAAGAGTCCAATGTAAACTAAATTGGGGTCGAAATTTGCTGCTTATCAACCAATTATAAAACATAGCATTAATTTGTATTAATATTTATTAAAAATAAGTCTTGTTTTTTGTTTTTTCAATTGGTAATGTTGAGCATTGATAAAGCATTCAGTTTAAAAAGAAAATCCTTTCAACTTCGCCCTTCTTAACTACGTTTCAATTGTTGCTTGAAACTTTGCAGACATTTGAAAATTAAGCATTTTTCAAAATTTGAAGAGAAATAGCCCTGTAATATGAGAAATCTTTTCTCCTCAACAATACTTATTTATTATAAAATACTTTGCATACACATTTTGCTTTATCGTAATTTTTATTTTTCAGAATTAAAAAGTGAGAGATAATGAGAGAATTGGTCTATCTTTAATGTTTTCAAAAGTCACTTTAAAATTTTGCAAAAATATAGATAAAACTAATCATTTATAAGGTGATATGCATTTATTTATGTCTTTTAAATTGCATAAATAATCAAATTTGTTATCTATTTTTTAAGATTAAGCTCAAATACAGTTAATGCAAAGAAATAATATTTACTTCTTTATTTATTTATTAATTTATTCACTTCTGTCACTGCCATGTTTTCATAATTTTTCAAATAACTAAAATAAAATATTAGAATTTACTTAGCAGTGAAGTAATAAATAATATAGAATAAAATTTTATATGCTACTATACACATTTTACTTGATATAGTAGAGGAATTGAATAGCATTTTATTTAAATTGCTTTTCTGAAGCCAAAAATGAAGAAGGCGGAAAAGCCACTAAAAAATTGTTATTAACTTTGTTAGTTCGATTATTATTCAGTTTTATTATTGTTAATATATTCATTTTCTTGGCACTCTTTTTTCAATAAAGTGATTAAATATGCATTATTGTGTAATTTTTGCATTTTACTCTTTTTACTTTCACTATTAATCATTCATACAAATAATTTTTAAAGCAAATATTTGTACAAATAATAAAAAACAAAAACTACGCAAAAATCAAAATTCTGAAATTTAAGAAGCACTGCAATTATTAATATTTCTGAATAAAAATTAATTTCTTAAGTTTATTTTAATCTGAAAGTAATGAAATCAAAAAATAGTCAGTTAATTTAAAAAGGAATTTATTTTGAACTTCCTTCAAAGACAGCTCTAATATAGTCAGAACTGAATTGTCGAGTTTACTTACTTTTTAAGAAAGCAAAAAAATATTTACTTGTTTAATGTAAATTGAAAATAAAATTCCCACTAGAATTGATAAATTTCAGTGCAATATACAAATAAAAGGCATGAATTAAACTTTGCTTTGCTTTTCATTCGTTTTTATTGAGTAATTTTTGTGATAGAAAAGAAAGAAAAAATGACAGTTAGAAAAGTCATCCTTTTATTTATTTATTACAAAAATTAAAGCCATAATATCAGAAATTTTCAATATACTTTTTCAGCTTCCATTTAAAATAGAATAATTGGAGTCAATCGTTTTAAAAGTTAGCGATTTGTATTTGAAAAATTGCCGCTAATTTCAATTACTTTTAATTTCACCAACTTCTGAACAAAATATCTTTCATTCTCTTGCAGGCTTTAAGCTTAATGGTATTATATGTAATGCACATATCACAAACTAACTTTTGCAGATAACTTACTTTTAATCAAAAAAACAGACAAACAGAAAAATATTAATCAAAATGTTTAACAAATTTAGCATAGAGAAAATGGTAATTGATCAGAATTTACATTAAACTGAATAATTTATCACTGATAAGCATCATGCATAATGTCTACTTTAGACAACACGTTGCTATCTTCAAATTTATGAGTGCATACGTAAATTAAATGTTTTAAATTAAACTTATGCATAACAAATTTCATTAATAAAAGCTATTTCAAATTTAAAGCTAAAATTTTATCTCGAACTTGATTACTAATAATTTACATAAATTTGAAAAATTTCACACTTTTTGACGAAAGTAAATTAAAATTGCGCGAGAAGTGCAAAAAAGTTTTCAACAGTTGAAAACAGAAGTGGATAATTTTGAATATGTAAGTGAATGAACGCTCTGATAAGCTTTGAAATGAAACGAGTAAAGTTAAAGGGTAGTTGGGATAAAGTTAATTAAACAAAAGAAGCAATCATCTTGCACCAATTTTAGGGCAGTCAGACTAGTTTTTTATTAAAAATCTTTTTTTTTGGAAAAAATTTGAAAATTTCATTTTAGCCTTCAACTTTTGTCAGAACTAAGAGATTCTTTTGACTGATTGAACTTGTTGCAGCAATCTCTGAAAACCTCTTCTCAACTTCTATTTTGTGGAATAAAATTAGCATATTTGATTTTAAAAAATGTTTATCGCATTTTATTTCCAGTAATTTCGTCAATTATTCGGAAATTTTGAGAATCTCATCTTAGTTAAGTTATTTTAGTTAGACTGAGTGCATCTATTCACTTTGCCGATAAATTATGCCTACTTTTGGTCAATAATTTAATTAAGCAGCATGTAATAATAAAAAATATCTGAAAATTTTTGTAAGCAATACATAAAATTTTTTACTTAGCACTAGCAGATATGAAAAAAAAGTCATTGCGTGAAAGGGTCACTAGAAAACTAAATAGTATATTCTAACGATTTGATTTTGATTCAAACTAATTTATTTGGATATTTTTCGAAAGAATTTTGACGCTAAAACATAATTACAAGTTACTCTATGGATTTTTTTCCTGACTATTGAAAATAATACTTATCTTAAGAAACTTTTACAAGTATGGCGTTTGTTATTTCACATTTCTTCATCTCAAAATAGCAAAATATTGCTTTCAACAAGTGTGTGGGCTGATTCCAAATGTACATTTGCAAGGATGAAAGTTCTTTAGTATTTGGCTTGACTGATGAAAGTTTTTGTGTTGATGGAAATTACAGGTATAATACCGAAAACTTTTGGGATTATACCTGCAATTGTAACAACGGAAGTTCACAAAAATTAAATGTGGTAAGCTTACTCAGGCTGAAGCACAACTACAAGTTACATTTTGACGGCTAAAACTACCAAAAAATTAAGTTATATTCAGTACTTTGAATTATATTACTAACATTTTTGAGCTGAATGTTCTACAAGCTTTTCAGTGAGACATTGCTCTTGACATTGCCAAGACAGTTCTCGATTTAAAATAATAAAGAAATTATGAGCTAGCTTGACTTTTCTACTGTTTATTCTGCACCTAATAAAATGGCAACTTTATTTAGTTCTGGAATAACTGTAATGACAAAGATTATATCTTCTAGAAGGAACTCAAGGATAAAAATACCTTGAAGGCAAGACTATTGTGTCTACCCATGAAAGCATAAAGTCCGTGCTGAGATTTTAGTGAGAATTGAGCGATTAGCCAAAACTGCACTAAATGGCAATTTTTTGGTGGTCAATGAGCACGCCATAGGTCTAGTAAACTATTATACTGAAGTGCTCAATATTGCAGTCAGAAGACAGAGCTAAGGACCATGATATTAGACAGTTACTATACAAATACGGAATTCACAAGCAACTGCATGACTCTACCTGCCAAGGGACGAGCTAGGACATGGACTTCATAATGTTGAGCAGAGGAGTGAGCTTATGCTTCTCCAAATACATAATGTTTTGGTAGATACTGCGCTCATATTTATCAGGAGGGCAGCGATTTTGAAGCAAGAGAAAGCTCAAAACACGCATTCAGCAATTATTGTGCTCTCTTCATCAATATGGCTACGATACGGAAACATTACCTCGCAAGAAGAGGCACGATACTGTTATCTCCAAGTTAGAAATATGTTTGGAGGTGAGAAAGGTATGTGCCAACATTGTGAGGA
>UYYF01004446.1:16359-46078 GCA_900618365.1 Thelazia callipaeda
AGACAAAATAAGGTACTACAATGCATCCACTTGGGACTCTGCAAAAAGTATGCTTTCAGCATTCCCGCGCTTGCGAACCATTCTGTTCAGGAGGTCGTCGCGAATGAGAATGTTGAGATTAGAGTCGATACGCGAGTAAGAACAGCTATAAGATAAGTGCGAATCGACCGAATATCATGATACACGTTAAGAGGCGACGTGAAGTAACCCTGAATGAGGTTGGCAACACTAGTCAGGACAGGTTAACGGCGGTCGAGACCGAGAAAAAGCAAAAATGTGACCTACTTGCCAATAAGCTTGAGTCGAAGATGAAATTTAGGACCAAAATAATTCCGTGTGTAATGACTTAGAGAAGGATTGTTACGAATTTCTACAGACGCTACGCGATCAGTATATCTGATCAGGATCACGTCAAGGGAATATTCAGTCGATAGCTTTCAAGAAGACGCTCGAAAGCACATCATTCGATCAGCGCCGTGGATTCGGCGAGAACGAAGCAGTGGAGATCAACGCAGCAGAACTGAGCGCGGGGCGAGTGCAGCGAGAATGCCAGAATAAATATATATATATATATCTGATCAATATCACACGGAGGTTATTCTTATTTTCTTCATTATTGATTCTGGCGCTGGATCGTATTCTGAATAATTGGCACAAAAAATAATTGAGGACGGAGAATAAAAATATATATGTAATTATATGTCATCCAGTCGATAGTGCTAATTATATATGTAATTAGCACAAAAAAAGCAACTTGAATGATTGGCACAAAAAATCTAATCAAAACAAGAAGAGAGATTTTCTGAGAGTTATGTTCAGCTGATGAAGTATTCATTGCAATCGCTTCAAATAAATATTATTTTGCTGCAAAAATAAACTTAAAATCAAATAATTAATAATGAAAAATGCATCAAAAGTAGTGCTAAATTTTTTACTTCTTTTAGTACTGAAGGAAGTACCGATGTCTTACGTTTTAGATTGGTGCAAGTAAAGCACAAACATTACTTACTCACTGCAATCAATATTAATATTATTTACACGGTGTCACATTGCAGCATTAATATTTACTACCTTTTGCCGTGCAAGTCAATACTTTTTCCTTTATTAATGGATCGGAAGACTGATAAAACAACCTTAATGTTATCAATGATTACCACTTAATCACTCCCTCAGTTCATTCAAAACTAACAGTTTCTCACTCAATTTTTTTCTGTTGCATTTTCATAACTTTAAACGATAAAAATTGCTCAGCAAAACAATTTGTTTTTAGTTTGCGTAAAATATATTTCTGTAAAATAGAAATTGAAGGCGTAAGTAAAACAGCAGATAGAAATCAAATGCTTGGACGCAATTCGATGTGCTTTCTGTATTGCTTTGAGCTGATCTTCTGCAATGCGTCTTACTTGCGTATCTGTCATTTTTGCTTTCTAATTTCTTGCATTTACTTTTCGTTGCATAATTTGAGTTCTGATTAAAATGACTTATTAAAATAGAAATTATTTACCATTTTGAATTCTAATTTTATAATTTAAAATTAGCTACCACTTTTTTGCATATTACAAAAAGAAAAGTCAATAAAAAAATTAAAATATTTAAATAATACTTTTCACTTTCATAGTTTTATATACATTTTTTAATGCTTTAACTCATTAATATCGCCGACAATTTAAACAAATAATTTTATTTGATTACTTTTATAAGTTTTTTTCACAGAAATCGCTTTAATTATAATAAATAGATTATCCCATAATGGCGGCATTTTAAAATTATTCTATGAAAAGGACCAAAATATTTTTCAGTTACATAGTTTTTTGCATTTTTTTTCTCTCTGAAAACATTAAATAGCAAATACAGTGTGATTACAAACAAATTAATGAATTATTTATTGTAGAGTAATTAAGTGGAATGAATTGTTAGCTTTCGTAAAATTCGAAATGCTTATTCTAATCAGTAATGATTTTTTACTGATATAAAAGTTTTTACAAATGATTAAATGTCCAATAAAAGTCAATTTAAACTATATTCAGAGTTCAAAAGTCATTACAAATATAAATTTATTGAATTATTTGACATAAACTGGTTAAAGAACTTATTTTGCTAAAAATAATCGCAATTTTACGTTGGTATACACCACCTCATCACGTGCCTTAATGCTTTAAAGTTATTATTATACTGATCAATTGACGAAAAACCAGTTGATGATATATTCGTTATTAACAAATGACAAGTTTTCACTATAATTTTATTTTTGCAGTACATCTTACTATCATGTCATATGCTATCATATCTTATCTGCAAATAATCGCTGTTTTATTTCTACAGTACTTCACTTCAATGTTCCTTATCACTCAATAATTCTTGTCCCTACTTTTTTGCACTTTTGCCACAAAGTTCAGTAATTATCCCGCCATTACAGCAGAAGAAATAAAATTTTTTAGCGTGCTTTTTTTTCTCAATGACAAATATTCACAATTGAACTATACGTGGAAATTAAGTAACATTTTTTTGAAGTAATAATTTTTGACTTTGAAAATTGCTTATCAAAATTTCTGCTAAATTTATAAAATACTTTTTAGAACTTTTGAGTGGTGTTTTGTGGTTCAAAGCAATGAGAGATTATTTGTTATAGTGTTTTATCAACGTTTAGTAATCATATATTTTTCTGGCAAATTCGTACAATATCTAATTTTTATAGTAAAAACAGTCACTGAGACAGTTTCACTATAAATGACTACTGTATCGTTCGGTACTGTGTATATTCATACATTTTTACACTGTTCACAATTGAACTATACATGGAATTTCGCACGCTTAATTTCACTTTCATGTCTTGATAAGATTCAAATATCTTGATAGAATTAATATAAATAAATCAACAGAAACAAACACATCGATTTTTTTGTGCAACACTGATTACGTTTTGTTACGTCAAACCAAATAATTCAAATACTCCAAACAAAGTTCTATTATGAGATAAATTTTGTTCAGCAACTCCATTAAATCCATGGAATTTTATCAAATTTTTATTATCAAGAACGAAAATAAAAGTCATTGTGATAAGACTTGGAACTTTTCCAAGATTTTTATAGATTTATAGAGCTTCTATTTCTCGTTTAATGAGTCAATTTATGTATTCAGATAAACAGAGGCATAAAACTCTCAAAATGAATGGATTACGTGATTGGATCGCAGACCGTGGACACACACGTTTTTGGCAGATTTGTGGTCTCCACACTCGAGTTAGTCTGATTAGCATTATTTTGCTTACTTGCTTGCTTGTTTACTTTACTATTTTAGTGAAAACAGTTTGCAATCAATGCTGAATGAAAAATGTAAATAAAATTGTTTGATTGAGCTATATTTATCAAGTGAAATGATCAATATTTGCAAATTCAGTACTTCGAAATTGTTGAATTTCAAAAAAGTTCGCAAGTTTTACGTTTAATAAATACAAATTTGTTAATGAATTAAAAATGCAAATTTTAGAAAGCCGTTTTATTGCTTGTTTTATTGTTGTTGCTGATTTCGGTTGCGCTACTGGAGTATTACTTTAGCGAGACGTTGTACATACCTTATCCATTTTTACTTCTTGGTCTATTACTTCTCATCAAATTGGGCACTTTTGGTATTTTGGGTTTCGGATTATACTCGAAAAGTTGGATATTAATCGTACCTTTTATCATTTTAGAGGTAATTTTCACTATTATCTTACTTCTAACCTCATCAAACATTATAGAAAATAATATTTTTAACGACGTAAATTTTCTCCATCACAGCATCAGATCAACTGCAGAATAGATATTATATAATACTTTAAGCTTTCTCTATTTCAGTCACTATATAATAAGCAGTAATGAAAAATTAATTGATATATAATTATATTATTTTAGTCCAAAAATTCATCTTTAACTTAACGCTATTTTTACATTTTATAAAGCGTAATTTTTAAGAACCATTGCGGATTTGCGAATTAACAAAGTAATATTTAATTATGTTCAAAATGGCACTTTTCAGTTTATACTGTGACTTTTTTTTTCTTGCAGAATTTATTTCTCGAAAATAAAAGTAAAAACAACAAAAGTAAAGCACGTCTACAATATTTAAATTATGATGTATAAAAGTTCATACTAATCAACCGTTAATTTATTCAAAGAACTTAAATAGTACACTTTCTGGGAGGGAAAATGCTTTCTAGTGTGATTTGATAAAAAATAAAATAATAAATAGTGTTTTCTCGATGAGATGCATTTTTACCACTTCAGTTCGAGATAAGATTTCAGAAAGCGCTCGTGAACTTCTGTATACACATGATCACAATTACGTATTTCATAGCGAAGTTGCTGTAAAATGTAGCAAGCAATAACAACATTAAGAAGGAAATGATTTTTTTTGGAATATTTTGAAAGATAGATTTGGTTGAGTGAAATAATTTTTGTAGCAGTTTAAAAGCAGGATTTATTAGTTTAAAGTTTTATTTTGATTATTGTAAAGTCAAATGTACAAGTAGACTTACATCTCTTTCATCGTTCACACCAACCTGATCTCCTTTAAGCTTATCAAATTCTCCAATTATCTTAAATATCAAGTTCACAGCATCATTAAAAACCATTAAAAGTCGTGATTCAAGAACCACACGATGCCCATATGGTATCTTATGTTTCTGTAATAATTTTTTACTGAAAACAAAAAAGCTTAAGTGATACACTACTGTTATTGCTGTTTACTTTCAACCATTCATAAAATATATTACTTTATGTTATAACTTTTTTACGTTTAATTAACAACTAATAATCAAAATCTTTTATGAGTGTTAATAAAAAATCAGATCTATTCTTAATGTCTTGGTTAAGTCGAAATCATTTATTTAATTAACAATTAATTTTTTTAATTTTGAGAATATTAATTTTCATTTGCGTAGTTTTCATATTTTTTGAATAAGATATTGTTTTCCGGTCGTTTGTCGGACGATTCTATACTTTTCTGTGATAAGTAAGGTAATCTTATTTGCATAAAGTGACGTATTGCTATTTTTCAGGAAGTTACAGCAGTATTTCTTGACTTAAACTTTTTACAACATTTTACACTTTTACTTTTGATTCATTCATTTCTTAAATTTGATTCCCTTACTCAATCTCCATGTGAGTGTTTTGATAAGATTTCATCTATTACTTTATGTTGTAACTTTAACTTCAAAATTTATCTTACAAGTAAAACAAATGTTAGTTTTCAGTACGTCAAGTCTGTTTCTAAATTGAAAGATGAATTGATTTCTCCTTTTCAAGAAAAAAAGATAGCTAGAAGATAAATCATCAAGTTGCTCACTTCATGTTCATAGAAAATTTCAAATGACTGTGTTGCTTTGTCAAGAAGTTCACCAAGAATTTCCAGGCGGTCTTCTTCTAAAGAACGATCTTCATACTTGACGCTGGATAGCAGCGTTTCAGCATCTTTAATTCGTAACTCAGATTCTTCCCAGCGACGGCTTATATCCTACAATTAAAAGTTGTCCTTTTCATAACCTGATAAATTTTATCTTACTCTTCTGATCAAGTAATGACATAGATTATTAATTCAAAGTACTAACTTGGAATCATTTGCAGTTGATTCTGTTTAACCCGTATAGTTCATCACAAACCAACAAAAAATTAGTGCTTGTCAAATCACTCTTATTTTTTTCATATCGAAATAGTAAAAACTGAAATGTAAAGTTTACTTTATAATAAATTTTTGCAATAGCATCGGGCACATTTTTCATGTTCTTAAACCATTCTAGTGGCATCGTAGCTATCTTCTGTAGTATCTCTTCCTCTTCATATTCTTCAGGTGCTTTCACTAAATTGCTCAATAATATTCATATCTGGTACGAACTGCAGTCAAGCCTTCATAATTATATCAGTTGATGTTATGATTTTCTAATGAATTAAAAATGCTAATTCATCTGTTTCTTTGGGAAATCTCAGTTGCATGAAAAAAGTGTTGACACCTTTGGTTTCATTTGTATCACTTTGCTCATCCATTTTATCACTAAGAAATAACTTTTTGACCACATCACTGGTTGTTTTGCTGGCTTCCATCTTTTCTTCTTCTTCCTTCAAGTCTTCTTGCAACTCTTCACTGGTGATGTGTACTGTTTCCGATTTCCCTCTTATCTTCAAGAATTTAAAATTTGGAACTAAATAAAAAGTCACAAAATTGTGGTTTTCGATAAAAATTTTAAATTTTGCTTAACTGTATCACTGTTTTTTAGTGTAATTCCAATTGCTCTTACAGTCCAATTGACCTGTTTCATTTTACATTAATAAAAACTTACAGATGTGGTGGAATTTGCGAATTTTTCCTCATTGCCATTTTCTTCAGTTGCTGGCATGTCTACCTGAATTATCTGACCTTCCGACATTTACAAAAAATTCTACCTACAATTTACATTTTGTTGTTTGAAAAAAACAAAGAATGACTTATACTTATCAGTCATCCATCAGTTGTTTTTGGTTTACTTCTCAAAAATAAATACTCTGCTAGACTTGATTCTAAAAAAAACCTCATAAGGTAAATAAGTAATGTTGGTCAACATCTGTACAAGTTAGCAGGTTATGTATGCATTAAATATAAATAAATATGCTTGGAAAGCTAAATCATTCTTGACCTACGAATAGACGAAAAAATGCATACCTATACTGAGTTGGAAAATGTTCAGAAATGCTTGTATGGCCAAACACATATAATTTATAACTTTTTATCGTTGTGCAATCAAATGCTACATTTTTGCATATTTATCACATTATTCAAATGACACTGGTTAAGTACTGCGTATGAATTGACTAATTTTAGCACGTGAACAGAGATATATTTCTTGGAAACTTGAAAGATCTTACTTATATGAGTTTCTTTGACGTCTTACAATTTTTAATTAGCTCACAGTAATCATTATATCTAGTTTTCTTTCGAGCGTGTAGGAAATTTCCAACATGCAATTTCAGGTCATCAAAATTTTTATATGGTCTGGGTTTGCATTATATTATTTATTTCGCTATTTCGCGAATATTATCAATGACACCGATGATCACTTGACGAATAGTAGAAGCATTGTGATACCAGGCGTACCATTGCCAAGAAAACCACCTATTGACCACTCTTCAAGTAAGATACTACCTTTAATTACTCTAAATGCTTCATTATTACTCAACTACATAAAAATCACATTTCATACTGCTTGAAACCACCAATGACTGCAGTTCTTATTTCTTTCACACTTTTCTTCAGAATTATTCGCATCGTACCAGGTTGTTTACAATGCAAAAGATTGTATTGCATAGACTCTTCTGCTTCCTGTTCTCTTGCACTCATATATTCTAGAACTTTTTATTACAATAAATGACAATGCTTATTCTCCAACAGCGGCAAAATCTCCAACTGGTATTTCCGAATTTCAGATTCGTTCTTGATTAACGTTTTTGGACACATTATTATTATTATCAGTATTCACGCAGTGATTCTCTCTGTAGCAGTCATCATTATGCGAGTACGTTTATTCTAGCAAGAATTCTAAGGAAAAAAACTAGACACGTATGAAGTAATTTTAAAACAAATTCTGCAACGCATAAACATGAAAATTTTCAGATATTTCGCTCTCAGACATCACCTTATGTAAAGGGTGGAACATCTACACCTCCACCTGAAGTCATACAGTTGAGATAATCATTTGAAGAAGCAATAAATGGAAAGATGTACAATATGCACTAACCTGACTATTGTACACGGGCAAAGCTGTATATTACAAATGCAAATTTTTATCATTTTTCGGTTTCACAATAAGGACAGATTGTTCTATAAGTGAGGACTTATCTAAATTCCATTTAAAAAAAATTAAAGCTAAGAATGTATTCAGAAAATTCTTATACATTCAGGACATACTTATTAATGTAATTTTTTAGATGTTCTAATTATACAGCACATCTTTCATAGTAAGGTATCAGAAAACATCTCTTTTGTTAATAAACAAACAATAAAAACAAACTTCAATAAAAGTATCTGAGAATTATGGATGATTTAGTTGATATACATCAAGAAATCAAAATATATGGACTAATTCTTATCAGTGCATAATGAAACTAAATATTTTAAAGATTTGGTTTCAGAAATTATATGAATAAGACCATAGTAATCAATGCAGAAAATAAACATACATAATAATAAATAAAAAATGTATGAAAAGAATTGAAACTACCAATTTCAGTGAACTAAACATTTAATACTTTTATGATCAAACGGTTAAACTATATCTTACAATAAATAAAGAATCCAAAAACTGGTCCCGAATTTAATTCAAGAATTACTGATCAGATTTGATTTCTTTCGACGAAGTGTTAATTGAAGACTGATCAGTCACAGGATTATCACCATCATGCAGAGAATTTGACTTTTCAACGCTATTTAATTCCACTAAATTAGGATCTTCCAATCCTTTAATTTGTTCTATAGAAAATAAAGAGCCAAAAACAAGATGCTGTACTGCGGGAAACTTCTTCAAGACCTAAAATGTGATTTACTAATGAAAATGCGAAATGAATGAGCATCTCACATACATCATTATGTAAAATTCAAGCGAAAATACTCAACTATATAAAACTTTTACCTCTGCTTCATACATTTTGAACATGCCGGAATTGACTTTTTCCCATGTGTGCACGGCACTGATATTCCACAATTGATTTGAATGTTCATGGAAAGGCCCAGTTTTTGTCTAAAATTGGGAATGAAGTTTATTTGTCCTGAAAATTCAGACGCAGCACTGTTTTCAATGCTTCTCGAGTAACATTAAATTCCTCCAAAGTCTGAAGCAACAGAAATCTTTTTGGGAAAAAACTTTTCATAAGTATAGTAATTAAGATTTATACTGGCACTTCTAATGCGATATCATAGGACTGCAAACGACAGTGTTAATTTCTCTCTTTTTGAAAACAGAATGCCAAACAATATGCAGGCTTTGCATTATTTACTGAGCAATGAATCTTACGTCATTAATGAATTGAACAGCATCGAAAAATAAATTTTTCGGAGCATGCAATCTGACAATATCAGGTTTCAGATACGATTCTGGTGTCAATCGTTTGTTCCCTAAAAAAGCAATCACAAGTATAAATAAACGAGAAACTTAGGTTATGCTTTTTAACAGAAGTTACCAATAAGTTGCGAGCTGCCCCATAAAAAAGGCATGAACTGAAAGTCATCCAGTGCATGAACTCCTCGACTGCCAGCTGGTTCCATTCGATATGTAGTTTGCAAGCATCGTACTAGACGTAAATATCTAGAAAAGAGAAAAGAAATAAAAAAATTGGGATAAAAGGAATTATGAATTAAACAAAAATGCTAGTATTCAAAAGTTTTGTAACTGTTAAATTAAGAATGAATAAAAATATATTAAATATCTAGTAAGCCTAAAGAGAACATTTTTTATTAAAATATGCTATGCCAAAAAAGCAAAAAATCATTACTGTCCTTTTGCTTGAAGAGATTTGGGAAACGAAAGCACAGCATCTATAGATTTAAATAAATACAGTATCTAGTAAACTTACTTCAAAAATAATCGAAGAACAAGGGCAGAACTGTCTGCTTCTACAAAGAGATCTAGCTTGCGAAGGCAAAGTATAAAAATGAGAAAACACATTTCATGTCCTATAAGAATACCTTGATTTATAACTAAATGACAACATATAGAAGCAATAATTAAAAATCAAATACATTTAACAATATGCACTTAAAATTCAAGAAGATAGCGCCCAATTCATATGTCGACTTTGTTTTGAATATCAAAATACGTTTACCTGATCCATAATCAATACGCGTTGGATTCCCAAATGAATTTAAGAAGTAAGGAAGTAATTCTACACAAGCATCCTTTTTGTCTGCAGGCAAGAGGCCGTAAATAATGTCATCGGCTTCCTGGAAACCAAAACTTCATCATAACAAACATAGATTTTTTAGGAAATCGCAATAAAAGCACAAGCATTGGACTGTCTTTTGCTTAAATCTGAAGTAATGCAATACTTCTGTTAATCGCTGATGCCATTTACGAAAAGCAACATTACCAAAACGCTGTGTTCCCATGTCATCCGGTGGATATACCAGTACCCATTTCTGAAAAATCTCTTCTTAAAATAATAATTTGAATAACTGGAAAGATCAGAATGATAATTAATTTTTTAATCAGTCACTAAGAGTTGACAGTAATAAATATTTATTAAAAAAATTTTAAACATGCTAAGTTGCAGGATTCTTTTGTTAATAGTTACGTGATAAGAATAGAATTCTCTAATAAAACACAAAATTAAACTAAACATACAAAAATTTTCATGAAATGTTAACTAGTTGCTTGAAACTGACTTTCAAATATTTGAAAAACCTGAATTTCATCTAGAATGTCTATTGTATCCATCATTTTCGGACTTATTGGAATATCAGCTGTCGATACAACACCTTTAACTGAATCATTCAGATCATTTATCATTGCCAAATATTCGGTATAGGCCTGAAATCAATGCTGCAAAATGAATCTCACAAATTCCGATTTTTTTTGTTTACACCAACAGTGATGAGTACAATACACAGAACACGTTGTAGAACACATTACATACAAGAGAAACAAATTCCAACAGTGGAAACTCTTTTTAGCACCTGGAAATTTAAAGAAACAGTATTTTAACGATATGCGTACCACACAATCACTTTAACAGTAAGTGAAGTATGCAGATAATATCTGTTCAGTATTAATTACATACATACTTTACTCTCTAATGAGGTACTAATACTAGAGAGGATGGGAGAGAAACGGCACTTTATTATGTTGTGATGGCACAAAATGAACACAACAACCTTTGAATTGCACCACTTAGCTAGGTCGAACACTGACAATATGTGTCGTTGTGGAAGATGGAAAGAATGCGATTTGGCTGTAACAACAGTACTCATCACTGCATTAACTACCTGAAACCTTATTAGCAATGCAAATAGTGGCTAAAGATGAAGCGATAACATTTAACTACGGAACTTATTAGTACCTAATTAAAGTGAACGTGCGGAAATGTCTTCTTGTGTTATACATATAACATGCTTTTGATCTTATACACTCCTGTTCTAGTATAAATTCTCAACTAATCGTTCTCTCTTAGTTGGTGCTGATATGTCACGTAGATGCTAACGTTCTCACACGAAATGTTACGTAAAATCAGGAGAAAAATGAGAGGAAACAAAAAATTGGCATTAATTCAAATATTCAAATCACCGCGCTCTCTTTATAACATTTTCACTTTTAAGAAAAAATATTGCAAAGAATTATGGCAAATAATGCATAATATAAACGGAGAGGAATTAGAGAAGTCAACAAAACTCTTGTTTATCGATAGATTACGTGATAAGAAAGCGAATGCATGCTAACAGAGAAAAAATATAAAGTGTGCTTTTTAGATAGAGCAAGAGAAACAATCTACCATATCTTTCTATACTGTGCTACTCTTTTTCTCTTCGTCTACCGTGTCCCTTTTTCTATCGTATGCGTTGCGTGTGTCTTCTTCTCTTTGCTTATCTCCTCCGGTCGATACAGTAAGGTACCATATGCTTGTTGCTTTCTTACTGAAGACTGTCTGTTAGTCGGTCAGAGTTTTGACGCGCGAGTGAATGGTTTTATACCATATGTCTGTGTTCAAGTTTTTGCGTACGTACCACGTAAGCGTAAGTACACGTGAGCCTTCGTTTTTTTGACTGAGTACATTGTATACGATGTTACTTTATATGTACAAATTACCATATATCTTTGTTTAAATATTATGTCTGTACATACATGTATGTTTGTCAGGTATTCTATTCAGAGGTTCGGTTCATTACAAGACTTCAAAATTGAAATTTAAGAAATATGCGCGCATTTACGCGTAAATACAAATGCTCGTGAGTACTGAAGCATGTTTATTAGTGTATTACACTTAACAAAATTTACGGTACATTGTTTACTGTTTCGTGAAAAGATTGAAACGATAAGGATTGGCTTGCTTTGTTAAGAACTTTAGAAACTAATCGTAGAGAGGATTATTATTAACACATTTTATTGATGTCAGCAGGTTAGTCTAATTATATTTTTGTGAAATACGTGCGTGACTTGCACGTGAGTTAAAAGACCACCGTGAACAATTGTACTTTTATGACTGTAGAAACAAATTAAGACGTATTTTCCCTCACTGATCTCTTTTTTTTGTTGTACACAGACGAACCTCAGGTTCGTCTGTGTACAACAAAAAAAAGCGCGTGAAAAAGATTGACGATAGTGGTTCTTGAAAGTGAGCTTTGTATTGAGAAGAGATCGCGCATTGTTTAATTGAATTCAAAGTATTACATGTACGTGTTTGCAAGGCTTTTGCATGTGTGCCAAGCTGAATATTAAAAAGACTGCTGACTTGAAATATTGGCAATGACTGAGCACTGTCGTGGTGTAAGTAAAAGTTAGTTATTATCCTAGTCAAATGTGTCCTTGAATTACTTTTATTTTTGTGCTGTCCGTTTGCATGTCTGCAGCCTTTTGCTAGAGAAAGAAAAGAGGAAGTAATCTATTTACCATCGCTTTTAATCTGTTTATCATGATTAAGCGAGTCGACGATCTTAAGCTGATAGTCAGCTTCATCTCAGTTTACGTGCACTTGATATTGTATCATAAATGTAACTGAATTTTTTGTATATCTTATGGGTTGCTGATTAGCTGTTGATAGTAGATAGCGCTTAATACTGCTAGTAACTCGGACTTTTCCTACGTAAATTCCTCACATTCATTATGAATTGTTTTTGTTCGACGCCGTAAGCTGAGATTAATAGTGTAACTATTAGTGATGTACATCAAATCACTATAAAGCAAAATAATTCAAGGTGATGATTTATTTCATTTCTTTTTGAGGGCTAATTTATTTGATAAGAATAATCAACTTCTGGAATCGTGACACACACTGCTGAGTTTTATGTTGAAAGACTAGGAATAAATGGAAGAGAAGTAACTGTGTGTTGAAGTTTCTAACATTGCAAGCAGTAAACAGCTGGTAGCGTTATTTTGGTTATATGCTTGTTCGGGTCATTTATCTCTAGCAGAATAGATTGTATTGCTTCGTGCTCATGCGTACCTTATTTTTTGCCTCTACCTTCTTTTTATATATTACTTTATGCATCCATGAATAGTATCTCAATTTGCATACTGACTTACTCCGTTACTTGGTACGAATTGAGGTTGTGTTAAGGATTCTTCTTTGAGAGAGAAAACTTTGCAAACATTTTTCGTTAATAAATTTCATTCTTTGAGAAGCAGTAGAAGACTACAAAGACGAGTTACTGCAGAGCAAATTGCATTGCCTAGTGATTCTACATAGAATCTGAATGTGGTGCCGATGCAATGGCGTTACATCACAGCGATATCGCGGGGGGACATGTGACACCGGATGGTGTTGTTTATCATCAAACAATGGATTCGGAACATGACGACCTGCGTCGAATTGACGATGACATTCATGATCAGAGCTATGCAACAGAGTCTGAGGTATTTTATTATACTGAATTTGAAAATTGAAATAAATGTTGAAGAAGGAAATGATTCCCTCTCAATATTTATCATTTTTATTATGTATCCGAAGCATTGGAGCAAATCTTGTTATTCTTTGTCTCGAATTCCCTTGTATTACTTTCGTTATTTGTACACATAGTGGTTCATAAAAAATAACTATCTTTATCAGAAGTTTTAAATTAGTTTGTCTTTATTGAATTTTGTATTGCATAATTGGTTTGAAACCATCTAAGGCAGGAATGAGATTTTGTAGTTATAAATAGGACTCTTTACTTAATTCTAGAAAGACTTTCAAAATTAAAGGCCATGGGCAGTAAAAAATACTGGGAGTATTTAACGATAATAATATTTTGGACAGATGAAAATTTTCGCACTATGAGTTACATAGTAAAGAAATGCATTTTAGAGTTATATGCGAAGGTATTTCTCCCATAGTCAATGGCAATTGTTGAAAAAAACTAAGTTTAATGTACCAAATTCTTTAGATCATATCAATTTTTTGAACCCATATATTAAATTTTCTTTGCTAAAAATATTATCTGTAGTACTGTTTTCAAGTTTAACGATGACGATGGTCCACATCATTCTCAACCACGGGCCGTACATCAGTGTAATATATGCAATAAAATTTTTGTGTCATTCAAAGGTAAACATTTCAGTTTTAATCCCAAACTACTTCATGTTATCCTATCAACTTCTCTTTTTGATTCCATGGTCAGTGTGTGCCGTTAATTCATATATTTTGATGTTAATTGAACCCTAAAATTATCTGAAAATTTGTCTTTCCATTATTTATTATATCAGTTAATACTGTAAATTGTCACTTTTCGACGTTAAGTACTAAAAATAGAAGGAAAATTGTCAGTAACAAAGACTGTGCAAAGCAAATAGTAACAAGAATATTTCTAGTTTTTTGAAAACGGCGGTGTGTTGAATTCAAAATTTTTGAATTGTCAGTGTCATTTTTTCTTTTCAGGTCTCCAGCAGCATGCAGTAATCCATACAGATCAAAAACCATTCGGGTGTGATATCTGTGGAAAGGCATTTCGCTTTAAATCTAATTTATTTGAGCATCGTTCTGTACACAGTGGGTTTACTCCTCATGCATGCCCTTATTGTGGCAAAACATGTCGTTTGAAAGGTAATCTGAAAAAGCATCTCAAAACACATGTATCAACAAAAGAAGAACTTGAAGAAGCTTGGAAACCATTTGCAAGGCAAGCAGGAGTCCAATTTCATTTATAATTTAAGCTGAACACGTAAGATATTACAGTTTTTTTAAGTAGTTTAGGAAGTAGCATTCAGAAATATATGCAAGTCTCGGGTTTCAAACAATAGAGAAAACATTCTAGTTGAAAACATCACTAGAAAACATTATTAAGAAAACATTTTAGGTTATGCTAATTAACCACAGAATACTGTCATAGAGAATGGTCTGAATTGTGCCTGGAAAATCCATTATTAATTTTGCATACTTTTAGTCTTCGAAATGTGATCATACTTTCATCCTTAAGAAAACAAGAGGTATATTGTGTGTCAAAAATTTCATTCTGAACTTGCAAGTTTATTGAACATAATTTTTGTTTATTCCATTCGAAATGCTGCGCAAATAGTTATTGCATGTTTGCAGTAACCGAAGGCCGCCTGCGGATATTCCCGACGACGCAATAATAGTGCGTAGCACAGGTGAACCCTTCTTTACTCCTCCAAGTCGTCCAAGGAAGCGAAAGCTCGGCTTAGGACCTGATGCGCGACCATGGATTGACAAAATAAGGCGTGGTGAATTACTGCCTGGTGCTCCTATTGCTGGAAAGGTTTGAAAGTTGTTGTTTGATTACTTTTCTCTGCATTGAAGTTGTTAAATTATTAAATTAATATGATTCCAAAAATTCTTCTGATTCCTTTATTTGTTTTGCATTTTAATTCCAGAAGTGGATCGTAGGCATTCTTTAAAAAAATTAGGAATTGATGTGTGCATATTCTTTTTTTAATCATCTGAATTATAGATGCGGAGATTGTCAGATTTATTGAAAACAGCTGAGGAAAGTTCATTCACTTTAGCTGAGGTATTTGAACAGGCTCGAGCATTGTCATTCGAACGTTTCGATTGTCCGATTTGTAAAATGGTATTTATGTCAAGGTTGGAATGCGTCAGTCACATCGATATTGAACATCCGACGGCTAGGACTGAACGACCATTATTTTGTGAAGTAATTTTTGATCTTAGTAATTTTCTATGATGATATGGTTTTTGCGTTCTGTGCTGATATTCTGTAAACGATGAAAATGTTTATTTATAATTTAGAGCAATAGTTTTTACATTGCACATTAAACTTATCGGCAGAAAACTTTTAAACGATTTGTAGGAACATGAGGTCCATAGTAAAAAGTTACCGAATTAAATTTTTTTCTGAAAATAAAGTCTATTTAGGTATGTTTGAGGACTTTTGCCGACCGAAAGGCAATGGAACAACATGAGAGCTATCATAAGCGGGTTCATTTGCTCATTGAACATGGTGATCTCGAGGTATCATTGCTCTGATTTTTTTTTTCATTCGCATGTTTCAAAAGTGAGGCTTATTAAGGCGCTTTGTTTCTTTTTGTTTTCCAAATTGATAGTACTCAAATCATTGAAATTGAAAATTTGAAACAAATAGCTTTTAGTTAGTTATTCTGATAGAATAAGGAACGATATAGAACAATAAAAATCAGCAATAAGTTTTTGGAATGTAAAGAAATAAAATCTGAATTTAATATTTTGGGAAGTAGGTTTACTGCTCTGTATACTAATATGATAAAAGCTAGAGCGATTGAAAACAAATTGATATTGAAGAATATTGACTTTACTAATTGCTGTTACAGTTCCAGAGTTAGAGTAAGTTAGATGAAATGAATTCTGTAAAATTTTATTCACAGTACAGCTTACAAAATTTTAAATTATTGTTTATGCTTGCTATAGTTAGTAATGTTTGCTGTATTGTTCGGTAACTAAGTAATCGAATTGTATTTCATCATAACTCTCGCTGGGCATCAAGTTTTTAGATTGTCGACCCAGAAATCCTGCTCCCCGAAACTTGTGAAGGGATGGATGAAGAGGTGGAGGCTGTTTGACATACAGAGAGTTAAAAAGCATGTGTACATATTCGTTTCCATGTTCTTATCTTTGAAATTTCCGTTTCAGTTTCACAAATATCAGGGTTTTTTTATTCATAACTTTGATCCAGAATCGTGAAAATGAATTCCAAATTCGACTCTAATATTACTGATGCTGATATTTGATAATTACTGTGATAAATGACTTAATTCTCAAATTTATCGAGTTTTTTTGACAGAAGACGATTTCGATGTTTTTTGCGTTGAGTGTTATGAGTGGTTTAGAAACTGTTTAGGTTACGAGTTTTATTTATTTTTATGATTGTCAGTTGCAGGAGTATCTTGTCTATATCTTTGAAAGTGGGCTTGGTATAACTAGGTAATTGAAAATCCATAAAAATGATCTTGATGATCTGTGGTTCAAAAAATTGCATATTCTAATTACGTGAAATTTTCATCTAGCACGAGTTAACTGGATTCCAAACTTAATTAAACTAATTAATTGCGATTAGTAGTTTGAAATTAACGTCGCATTTATATTAACAGTTATATTTTGTGTACTTGAATTTTAATTACTACATAACTTCGTTTTGGTTTTCTCATTTTTTTCAATTATTCTTCGTGCATTTCAGCTGATGATATCTGGTCATATTACGTCCATTAATTAGTGTATATTATGATTCAGGAAACCATCTAATACTCTGATGGTACTACATTATTGTTTAACGTAATATTTGTAATATTAATCTCTTTTAATCGTCGTTGTCTGTCATGATTTCAACTTAGTAGTGGTCCAACTAGTATCTTTTTACAAGCTAGATTCATTACTTGACTCTTCAAGATTGTTATATTGTCCAAATACTGTCATCAGATCCGTGGAAAACAAGCATTCATCATTTGAAGGCAATTTCAGTTGTTTTATTGTGCACAGCTACTGAAGGTGCTCATTTGCGAATATTTTGTAATGGACAGCGATTAGATGCAAATACTCAAACTGCGCAACTCCCTTATATTATAGCTTCTCCATCGTTTATCTGTTTTGAAAAGTTATTGTGTTCCAAATTTCATAGTCAACTGTAATGAGGACTCTGTTCTCGATCCTTGCGTATCAGCAGCAAGTATAGTGGGTAAGCAACAATGATTTTACCCGTCTAGAATACGTGTTGGTAGATTCATAAATGAATAACATTAAATTAATAGCAGATGACGGTAATAGCTAACACTCAAGAGAGTCTACACTGTGTTGTTATCCATTTCTTCATATTTGTATTGAATGTTGGAATTGAGTACGTAACCTCATGAGAATAAGAAACCTTAAGAGAGTAAAGCGTTTTGCTGTAGCATATGGTAAAAATATAAGTATGGGTAAGCTTAGTTTCTAAATAATTCGGATGTGTCACTCGATAATTGACTGATCAAAGCTATCAGTGAGCATAGTTTGTGATATGATACGATTTCAGTTGTATAGAAGGCCATGACATTCCACTGCCTAATCCTGACCCATGTACTATAGCTACTGCTCTATCTAATCCCCCATAACAAATAGGAATGAATATAGGCTTCCCAACACACTGTCGCCTAATCATCCTGCATAACTAGTTACGACACAGCCTTCTTCTACTCATTGCCCATCAAACAGATCCACCTTCATTCTCTTACATTTAACCACTAGCAGTGAACTATTCACTTTAATTTTGGAGTAGACACTAGATATTACTTTCAATCTTATCTGCAAGACATCAACATACTACATTTTATTAAAAGTACGTTACTTGTTTACTTATATGTACACTGTATTCTGGAAACTACCAATATGCAATTGGACAAAAATATAAGCACATGAAGCAGTGGCCACAGTTGCAATAATAGGCTAAGGATGTGAAAAAAAATTTGAAAAAGTCGGCAAGAAATCGGTCGGTAGTTTGCTAGGACGAGAATTATAAGTTTAGGAACCAGAAGAAAGAACTTAAGAGTTGTTAAGGAAACGTTAATATGTAATCTTTTACAAAGCAACTGGCCATTATGACAAATTTTTAGTACATTCAATGAAGAAATTAATTGTAAACAATTTCTCGAAATCCTCGCCCTCTGCGACTTGTTACAGGTACACGCTGGAGAAACGTGCTACTAGTTTCAAAGCGTTGTGGTTCCGACTGAAATTTATAAACCTAGAGGTTAATATTAAAAACTAAGGACGCACAGGACATGCAGTATTTTACTACTAATTTTCTAAAGTAAACGCGCAAACTAGATATCAGGCCACCAATCATTTCACACGAAGTCTCAATTTGACACCAAGTTTGATAAAGGACAAAAATTATTGGCACCTACCTGTCGCATGCCGATTCCCAATGCTTTGCGCATCTGAATAGCATTTGGATTGATAACATAGCGATTCTTGCCACCTGAACGATTATTCGACTGCCCATTAGCAAAATGCCCATATCTATGCTGTGGAGTGAACTGTGGTTCAGGCTACAATAAGATGAATTTAGTAAATAGCAAAGAATATGGCACTAACTGCAACATTCAAGACAATTCGACATATTAAAAAAGTACCTCAACATAAACCACACTAGGAGCATTACGAAGAGCAATGCGTTTCTGCCTGCCACCTCTGCGAATAACCACTGGACGTTCTTCAAGATAAACTGGATTTGTGGGACGACGAAGAATGACTTGTCGATTTTGAGGGAGAGTTGATACACGACGCATCACTTGTTGTTTAAGTACTGAAGGCCCACTACAAATCAAGGGAGATAATCACCGTGAAAGTTGGAAAGTTGGTGAGTGTTTACGATCGCAACAAACAGATAAAGTATTTTGTGATTGAAACGACTCAATTTTTTTGCATGAAAATATTGAATAAGGGCTGCACAGAATAATAAACAGAAAACATTCGAAATCAGACACTGCGATTTGATGACTTACATTGCACTCTCTCCTACTATAACAGCTTCACTATCACTAGCTAGCTGTCCCATTCGCGATATTCCTCTGCCACGAAGTACCTGAAATAAATTGATGAAAGAAATGGCGAAATAAGCATGTGACTTACGACCATTATTCAGCAACTACTAACGCTACCTGGGGCGATGCGAACACAACAGGCTGAACGCGCATATTATCTCTTCGAATCACTCTTGATCTCCGATTAATCCCTGACAATCGACCAGCAAGACGCGATCCGGCACCAGATACCTCTTTACGTACACGCAACACTCTGCCCTGAAAAACACCCTGCTAGGTCCGGAATCCTAATCCATTACAAATTCCACGGTGTCATGAGAGAGGTCAGAGCTCAGAAAATTCATTGCAGTGAATTCTCACAAAATATGCTTTCCCCATCATCCAAACAAAATGCAGTGAGTGTGCGAAGCAACAGAACTGTTGAGGACGTAAAATCAATGAACGGCAAAACTTTCGCACCAATCAGAGCTCATCAAGAACGAACAAAAGCAACTTCACCAATTTTCCTACCATTCGAATGTTCGATAATTTTTTTGTTTTTAAAGTCATCATCGGTATGACGTGCACAATACAGTGAACGGCAACGAACACCAATAATCGGCAGAATTTTCAAATTATCAAATTAAAAACCAATCAAAAATCATTCTTTCATGTCAACAATGTATGATAGGCCTGCTTGAGCGCTACAATCGCCAATAAAACTCCACGAAAACAAAGCGTGTAACACTGGCGTAGTACCACGCTTACTCCCGATTTATCAATTTCTGTTTCTAGTTCTTCAACAACAGTTCGCCGCAATTTTCATGCACTTCGGTGCTGCACTTTATCGTATCGGTCTTATTGCAAACATGGCGATGGTTACTTAGCAGAGTACAACACCGTGGAACCCTTTCAGAAGGGAAGTTTCTGGCTCTTTTGCAGCCCATACAAAAAGAGGAATGGCAGCTGAACGTACGCCTGGTCGCACTGCAGTATTTCTTTGAAGGGCACGACGACGCAACGTCGCCGCACGATTTATGAGAGATTGATTCGCGCGTCGTTCGATCGCTCTCTAAATGTAAACAATAATTCAATGACGTTCAAATTTTAAGAAAACCATGTATAGTATGGTTTCATTGTCACAGTGTAAAATACAAAACTGGACAGAGGAAAATTAATAAATAACTTGTCTCCTCCTACCATAACCTACACAAATAAAATATTGATCGCAACTAATTAGCACCTTAACAAGTTTATTGACCACTTTCATCGCAGCCGCAGAAGCAACATTTCTACCACTAGTAGCACCCTGACGGCGATTTTTACGAGTAATTGTGCGTGTAGAAACCGACTGATTATTCTGCAATCACTTAATTATACCAACAATTGTAGAAGATGAGGCTTTTAAAATGCAAACGGCACATCACATTTATGTAAACACAACACGTCAATGATTTATTACTGCTTACCTTGATATTTCGTTTCATTAATGTACGTGTTCCTGCTCCCCTTCGGAAGCCATCATTTTGAAGTCGCTTATTTGCAATACGTTCTTTCTTAATTATATCGTCTGGAAATATATAAATTATCTCCAAAAAAGCGGCGAAATTACTTACAATTGGGACTAGTCCAAATTATATTATCACCAAGCAGTTGTGTACAAAAAACTGCAATTGTACAGATGTCACAATATTGTGTGCAATGGCCAATAATTAAGACAGCGCTACTAAACAAATGTTGGGTCCAAAATTACGATGACTAACCAAGGGACATATTAAGCTTGTTATCTACGATACTATTCATATCCATTCGTTTTGCAAACTAAACTGTGGCTCAACAGCAAAGTTCTTTTTAATTTTGTTGACTGAAAGCAGCAATCAAGTAAACCACAAACAACTCCTGCAAAATTTTCAATTAGAATCCTTATGAAACTGTTTCACATATCAAACTATCCAGAATAACTCGAAAGAGGAGCTATTCTTCCCAGCAATAAGCAACAGTTATTTGAGAAAATCAAGAAAAATCCCCACTAACGTCAAGTAAAATCCTCGCACACACTCTACCAAACACAAGAGTAAAAAACCAACCAGCCAACAGCGAAGCGTACCAACAGACTGATCGCTGAGTCGTAGGGTAACACATAAATTAAGAAATATTGATTTGCAAGTCTTCGCTGCGGGAAAATAATGGGAAATTGTCCAGAATCGATGAGAATGTTTAGTACTCTTGTGTCTCTATAGCTTTTTTTGTCTCTGCTTTACTTTTTCCGTGTGACACGTCATAAACAGCAGGCTGAGAAAATCATTTTCTTTCTGAGATCTCTTAAGATTTTGTGCTGTCTTGCAAGTCATCAAAGTTGAGATGACTCTCACTCTAGTACTCAGCTTGACATATGTGATTGGCGGTAAGGGCAAGCAGTAGCTAGCTTGAGCTGTTCGGAAACTTCAGGGTTCTAGCTATCTTAGAAGGTCAGGTCTTGCTAATAAATGGGTTTGTGGCTTCTAATTTTAGTAAAACAACTAGTAAATGCATAAAGTTTGCTTGGATTAATGTACAGTTGGGAGGTTGGTTATTGCAGAATTACTATTGTGACAGAACAGGAAGATTTTCCATATTTTGCTTCTCTTGCTTTTTCATATATAAGTATGAAAATGTTGTATTGCTCACGGTTTTTCATTTCTTTTATATTTGGAAATTAACTTGTAACGATCTTCTCAGTTTTTTCTCATTACTTTTAAACTGAAGAATGTTTCGAAAACTGATCAAGTAATTATTAAGAGTTCAACGCATTTCTGTTTTTAACAAACAGTCATACATTGCTTGTATATATCTATCAAAATATGTTATTTTACTTTTACATGAAAATTAATAGTGTGTAGTATAGAAGATAAACATGAGTATTGTTTTCAGGCTTATTCTAAAAAGGATTTTTTATCATGCCAAATAAAGTAAGCCTTTCACTATTGTGTTTTTTTCTAGCAACATTTTCACTGCTTCCTATTTTTAAAAATCATTTTTACTGTTTTCTTAGTACTCACAGTAATTAGATGTAATTATAACTTGGAGCTGTATATTATTACTTAGTAGAAGAATGCTGAATGAATTCGAAAAATGAGCACTTGTGGTTTTATATATTCTTTGCTGCAGTGAAAATTAATCACGCGCCACCACATTTTTGTTTTACTAAGAAATATAGCATGTTTTCCAAAAAAAAGTTATTACAGTGATATTTACAAATATTATTGCGCTATTATTTCTTTGCTTTTTGTCAAAAACTGAATAGATAAAAGATGTTAAATTCTATAACTAACATAAAGCTAACATGGATACTATTTTTTTATTTTTGACATATTGATTGGTAACGTGGACATCACCCGATAAAATGGCAGTTTTTTCATGTTTAAAAAAATTTTTTTAGAGCCTTGCAAATAGTAAGTCATTGCTTGCGGCAACAATGGATAAATTATCCGATCAGTTAAAAGTCAATAAATGGGATGGTCCGACTGTTAGAAATACAATTGATGATGCAATCAGGAAGGTGAAGATATATAATTTACAGATTCAGCGAATTTCCGTGTTAAAAAAAGAATAAAAATATTAGAACTTAATTATACGGATTAATTGTAGAACACATTTATGAATATCATTGTGAATATTATCTTTTTCATTTCATTTGTCTGAATTGAATTAAAGTTCTATCTCCTTTCAATCCCTTCTTTTAAGTAATAAACAGTTGAAATTTGTAAATTCAGGTTCATAATTCACTCCCTCATTACATTCAATCTGAAGATTTTTTGTGATCAAAGACGCAGTTGTTTGCTAATCAGCTGTCAAAAGCTTGAACCTAAATTTTAAATTTTATTTGAATGCTCTTTCACAAAAGAACAAGGCAAAATTCGAATTTCCACTATATAATATGTTCCTTTAAGATTTTTAACGAAAAATACGATGCTTGGACAGAGAGGCATACTTTGGCAGATGGAAGATTGATAATTTCTACAATCGCAGTTACTTTCGCTATCATTTCTCTAGTGTATGATTACATTGAGCCATTCCCAAAGTCGAAACCGGTAAATTTTTATTCTTTGTTCGCTCAGAAGATGCACAGTAAAAGTCGTGTGGTCTGATAATTATGTTTTATATTTAAATAGAAAATTTAGATGCAAAAACCTACTGAAATGTCATTGGTTTTTTAAATATCTGCAGTAGCGTAGTAAATTTCTGTTGATTTTTATTGAAGAATTGAAAATGTGTTTTGTAGTGTTCTTAATTGTAGCGGTAGAAGATTGCGGAAAATTTCAGGTACTGGCAACATGTTCTATTACTTATTTTATATTAGTAGGCGTCTTACAACTTTATCACTGGTACATTGAAAAAGGAACTTTTTACCAAGGTGTTGAAATAGATCCAACTGGTAAAACTCCGAGAAGATATTGGAAATGGTCGTCATCAATTAAAAAGTTAGTTTGTGCATATTGTATTTAAAGAATTATATGATGTGGCTTTCTGACGCATTTAACAGCTTTAAAATTATGTTTTTGATTTCTGCAGATATGATGATAAATATACATTGGAAGCCGAGTATACGCAAGAATCACGGACAGGACACATAAAAGTAAGTTAATTTTAAAAATTGTTGTTGCATTCATCATGGATGATATTCGCTTGATTCTTCCATTGATAATGACTTCAGATATTCAAGGACGAGAGGCTTAAAATCACGAAAATTTAAATTTAGCTTCAAGTAATTCTTTCCTTCGATGCGTTTGATTTTCCATGGCAAAAATATGTTTCCCATGGAGTTTAGAGTGTCAAAATTCATTATGCATTACAGGTTCTAAAATCTATAGGAACATTCATTGATGAGGAAGGTGTTGTTGTTCTGCCAATTTTGGAGAAAGAACTCTCGCATATTGTTAGCAGCGTTTTAAGAAAAGATGAGTGATAACTCAGTGTTTTATTAGGCTTTTCATCCCAGATTATTTTGTTTCTTAAAGATATGTCCATTTACTTTTAAATTTTGCAGTTACTACAAAGTGTACATTATTTTTTTATGATACAGAAATACTGGGCTTTCGTTACATGTTTAGTCTTTAAAAATAGAGTTTATTACTTTGCTAACACGAATAAATAGAAATTATCAGTAGAATTTTGCTGCTTAGTCAAGCGTGTTACATATGTAAAACATATCGTAATATCTTCCATATAATATAAAATAGTTCATTTTTAAGCTTGATTCTGTTATTGCGAATGTTTCGGTAATTTTGATTGAATCAGTACACTGTTTTAAATTTTTGGAGGAAATGTCTATCTTAAAACCCATTGAACCTTTACAACACAATGCATTATTATAAAAGTTAAGTAATTCCAACTTGTTCAATTAATTTTCGGTAATTTTTTCCAGGAAAATAAAATATTTCAATTCCCCCTTTCTTTGGTGTCTATCTTTCTTTACTTTCAAATTCGTCTTGTTTATTTTTCTAAAAGTGGATAAATATATGTGGTTATAAATCGCTGCATCTCAGTATATTCTATTGTCTTACCTTATTGTGAGTTCTTGCTTTGTTTTTTGCTATCTCTTGTCAATAAAATTAGTTCAGTGTTGCAGTGAAAGTCTTAGCTTGGTTTGATATGCCAGTTACTTATTTTCTGAGTAAAGTTTGTGTTTATCTAGGATTTGGTATTTGTTGGGTCTTTTGGCCAATTCTGTATATTTTTCCATTCCATGATTGAGCAACTTTAAATATATCATATACTAGAGATTGAGCTCTCAAGATGCTTGATTTCATAAGCAAAATGTCCAACTTATTTCAAGGAGAAAATAACACCGTTCTCAACAGACACATACATAAGAACCACCAATATTCTTCAGCACTGCATTTTTTATGCTCTAAATCTACATCGCTCTTTTATCTTGCATTCCTCGTCGAAGAGATGGGCTGTTTTTTTCAGGTATTTTGAGTATGCAATCTTATTAAATTCACAATTTTTGGTTCGAGCTTCTGCGTCCATTGGCTCGCGAAGCGTCAAGTAGGGCGTTTTTGATTGCTGCTTTCCATTACAAAATCGCAGTACTGTGAACGGTGTAATGCCAAATAATGTCCATCGTGTTGCTAATGGCGGCCATCAAAATGTTGCCAGCACATCTGGTTTGTTTTCGTTATCAGTACATTATCAGGGTTTTTCAGCAATTTATTGACTTCTTGACTATGTTTTGAAGGAAATTCATAAACTTTCAAGAAATATTAAAGAGTCAATATAAAGGAAAAAAAGAGATTTAGTATTATTCCCTGAAAATCATTCTTCTATGAGCTATCTTTATTCTTAAAATTAGTATGACTATGAGATTAACAAGCTTCATGAATTTGCATTGCAACCAGTGAAAAGCATTACAGTGGTATTATTTTGCTGGGTTTAATCAAAAATCGAGTAAAACCAATTAGTGCTGCCATGTTTTCGGTGTTTCTTCATGTTAAATTCTATTGCTCTTAATCTTTTAATAAAACTTTGTTTTCTATTTAATCAAGACTTTGTCTTATGTAGTTTTTGATAAATTTTTATTTCCTCATAGGTACATCAAATGCACATAGTACTATTACTGGTGGGGCGAATGTGGATGCAGAATACAGTGTTTCGTACGTTAAGGTAGTTTTTTAGAAGCATTTCTATTCCAGTAGAAATCTCAGCATATTTTCTGTTTTTCTAACACAGCTTATTATAAGCTATTACTATTACATGAAGGAAATTTGGAGTTTCAATGCAATGTAGCATTTATTGTAGATGGTAGCTGAATCCATTGGTATATCAGGGTTATCCGATATTTGTGCATCGCAAATAGCTGCTCAGACGACATTTGCTATTAAAGTAAGAATATATCATTCGTATAATCTGTAATCCGTTATTTCGTGCAGAGATTTATACATGTTTTTTTTTATATTTACTCATTTTACCGCCGCTAAGTTTTAACTTCTAACACACATCAGCAAGTGATTGAGCAGTCAAAAAAATTCGCTGTGCATGGTCGCCGTAAACGTATCATAGCTGAAGATATTGACTCAACGCTCACAATGAATGGCTGTCCGGTAAGTTTTTGCTTTTTTCTTCAACATCTGTTGAATTAAAATGGTCTGAGTGCTTTCCATTCCCTTTGATTGGATTTGCAGATGTTTGTTTACTCAAAAATGTGTTGAATTTAATATATTTGATCTAGTAACACTTATTGTTAATGGGAAGATAAGAGTGAATTCTTCTAAAATCGCCTCTCCCTCCAGTTCTTAAAGGTCTTGTTATTCTAGCCATTATTTGGATTCACAGCAAAGGAAGGACTACCCTTCCGGTTTGCGGGATCTCTTGGGCGTGATTTATTTATTACGGAAGATCGCGACGTTGAAATAACACCTGTTATCAATGCTCCTGCGGCTAAATTACCTCTTGAAATCAGTATTAAATGTAATTCCTTGTTTTTTATGTTCATTATCTTCTTCTCCTTTATGCAAGTATATTAAATAATACAAAAGTAAACTTTTTTGAATTTCAATAGATTTTGTGTTCTGTAGATGTAAAAGGGCTGGTTGTAAATGTATCAGTATAATTTACTTAGAACTTTAATTCTGATTTTAGCTCACTGGTTGGTTATTGATGGTGTACAGCCAGCTGTTCCAGAGAATCCTACTCCGGTACTAAAAGTTGAAACGCCGGTAGTAGTTGCTTCCGAAAAAGCTACAGTGGATACGGGTTTTTCTATATTGTCAAAAGCACATAGAGGCTTAAGACAGACAGAACAAGTCCAGATAAAAACAAGCTCAACGCATGCGCTCTCTGTGGTTTCTTTTTGGATGGCTTTGTGATTACTAGAATCTATGCATGAATCTGAGTTTTCAAAGCAATTTGCAACATATTAAGTTCCAGTAGCTCTAAAAACTCCGATTTTGCTCTTTCAAATTTCATCCAGTAGTAAGTTGATGACTGGAATCTCTTAATGTTTATTTTCAGGAGCAACAAGTTTTTTTCAAAGAAATTACTGAAGCCATAATGGGTAGTGATGACGCGAGAAGGACGGTGAGTTCTTTTCGGTTTTGCAAATTTTGTGTGTTTGATCTTCGAAAGAAATTTTTTATTTGAAAAACTTTGGTGGAAAAGCTCGCTGTATTAAAGTATATGTTTTTAAATCTCCTTTATTAGTTTAGAAATTTTCAAGCTTTCACTTTTTTTTTAAAAAAAAAGTTCTTTTTTGATAAATTTAATTATAGTGGCGCCAGTAATCAATTTTAAACTTTATAAAGCCAGAAGGAAATGTAAATTTATTTTTTGAGTTGCAGATTTGTTTGACAGCATTCCGTCATAATATTCATGTTATTTTTATTTATACAATAAGGATTTGTTTCAATGATGAATAATGAAATGTTTAAGTACATGCTTAAGTAGATATACCGATATTGGAAATTTTTATCCAAAAATTTTGCTGTAGATTTTTAGGAGGCATTATACAGCCTTCAAACAGATGCAGGTTTACAGCATTTACTTCCCAGGTTTTCAGTGGCAATTGTTGAAGGGGTCAGTTTTTTTAATTTAATTTGTATTTTGAATTTTCTCGAATACCTATGTTTTCATGTACTTCCATTGTCTGCGAAAATTTTGTCCTTAAATTTAGGTACGGTGCAACATTGTTCAACATAACTTGGCTATTTTGATTTATTTAATGAGGATGATTCAGAGCTTGGCAAATAATCCAGCACTTTCTTTAGAACGTTGTGTAAGTTAATTTTGTTTGAGTTATTTGCTTTCTGAAGTTCGAATTATTTTAGCAGGTTAGTTTTTTCACTGTTTTCACGCTTTGATAACTTCAGACTACAAATTTTTCAGTTACATGAATTGTTGCCTTCTGTACTCTCATGTATCTTAAGTAGACAGTTGTGTGCCCGACCAGAGACGGATAATCATTGGGCTTTACGCGAGTTTTCTAGTCGTTTATTGGCTACTATATGCAAGTATGATTTTCATATTTATCTGCTGATCCATACAGTTATACTGTTTTGCATTGTAATAAGGTAAATATAATCAGATTAGTCTGACTATTTTTTTTTTTAGATCGTACAATATTTCTCATTTACGATCACGTGTTACTCAAGTGCTGACTCAAGTTTGGTGTAATGAAAATTACACACTTGCCGCGCTATATGGATCACTATATGCTCTTAATGAGCTTGGTGTTGATGTATGTTTGTTTCTTTATTATGTTTCTGTAAGAGCTAACAAATGATTGTTATTTTGGAAAATTTTAGTTGTAAGCTTTACTTTGGTTATAAATCTATTCTGTGCTGCCTCATCTCTTTTAAAGGATTGACATGAAGTGCATAAATGGAATGATTGTTGCAACTTTGAAAGCTAAGGAAAGTAAATTCGAATCTTACATTTGTTACAGACTGTACATTCTGTGGTAATACCCCGAGCTAAAGAATTACATAACGATATTCGCAGGGTTCTGTTAGACAAACCAAATATTGTTGATAAATTAGCTGCTGAAAAACTGCAGAGTTTTGTGACAGTAAGTTTGTTCTGTCTTTAAACACCACAGCTTTACTTCAAAAGCAATTTCATAAAATTTCAATTTTGTGACTTTCGCATAGTAAATCAATTTAAAGAAGGTGTTGGTGCATTTCGTAAAAATGCAAAAACCTGCTGGTCTCAAAGAAGTTATGGACTATCAGAATATGTTTGGAGGATTTGGGGAAGCTGTGCATAAGTATGCTTTGAATTTATATGCACTTTATGTAAATTTTGTAAAATTGCCAAGCCTTTTTAGGCATCTTGTCACCATCTCATGTTACATATAAGTTCTAGTGTTCGCGCGGTCTGATCTCAAATATATAATTTTGTGAAATTCATTCTTCTATTTAACACTTGTTCCTTATATAATATTTAGAGCCATCACAAGTGAAATCTCGCATACATCTATAGCGCCTAGTAGTGCTACAACAAGCAACAACAACATACATTCTACTATGTTGCACAGGCCTGGAAGTGACAGAAGGCCGATCACACTTGGTGTAAGTATGCACTTCCATTTATTTATGTTTTTTTTTTTTTTTTTTT
>UYYF01004446.1:46112-69210 GCA_900618365.1 Thelazia callipaeda
TTATTGCTTTTTGTTTTCTGGAACTGTAATCACATAACTTGAATTTCAGCAGTCACGTATGATAATAGGTGCTAAGCAATCTGGAAATTTATCGAGTGGTTCACTTTACGTAGTTCGTCCACAAAACTCATCAATGCCTATCCGAAATTCCATCCAGCCGCCTTATGTCAACATTATCAATAGTGGACGTTTGCAACAATCAGCGTCGTTCAATCGTTCAGCGCAGCAGAATACCTATTTCGTCTCGAGTGGAACAAATTCGCCGGTCAGTGACATTGGAAAATTTTGTTGTTCTGGTTATAAAAGTATTTTTTTAAAGAGGTTTAGATTGATGTTATTAAATGTCCCTACAGTCACTGAATGTGAGGAGCATTTCGATTTTTATTCATACACCTCTGTTTTCGTTGGTTCATTAACATCAGCTAGGTTGTTTAATCTAACAGCGGAAAGTTTGACTTATGATTATTTTCACTTATTTCAAATTCTTTGTCACTATTACTGGTTTATAATTTTCCGTGTCACCAGAAGTAATGTTTTTAGACAAATGCATATGTTGGCCGACCGAGCGGATATAAGAAGATGATCGTTGCAGCAAGTCAGCGGAGTACTTCAAGTTCAACAACTGACAATTTTAGAAACTCTTGAAAGAGTTTATTCATTTTTGAACTCTGCCAGGTCGCTTTTCATGGTAGAAAATCGGTTAAACAAGTTGATCTCAGGATTCCTTTTCTTTTTATCCAGTGTTTAGAAAATAAGTTTTATATATCGTTTTAAATTTATATCTCACATAGTGAAATAAACTTAGATCACCTCAAATGTAACATGATTTATGTTTTGTAATTTTTTTCTGCAGCCGAAAAGAATGAGTGATGTCGTTTCTAAGTATACAAGGGGTTAGATTTCTCGTTTAGCATAAGGCTGAATATCTTGAAATTTTAAGAATTAAGATTGTTTTTAACAGTGATACTCCAAGTTTTTTAAATTGTTTTTTGTAATAAAACTCTGATAGATTTAATTATTGAGAAATATTTTTGCCACTTAATTCATGATATTTGCCATTCATTTGTTGGTGTTTTACATCTGAATTACAAAGATAGATTGAAATGAACTAGTAACAATAATTAAAATGGTTAAATTCATATGTTACTTTTAATTTAAGAATATTAGTTTTATAAGTATTATTAAATAATTGTAAGATTTATCAGTATTTCAGTATTGCAGCACAGTTGTGATCTCAGAATCTGCAGTAGTCATTTTGAGTCAGACAAGTTCTTTTTTGCCAACTTCAGCTGGTTTGTTTTTTCATACAACTCTCGAAATTGAAGATATGTCTGAACGCTTTCAAGAATTACTTCAACTTAACTTATAATTGCAAAATTGAGAAATTTAAGCTGTTTTCATACTTTTGTGAAAATGAGGCATATTTTAAGTAAGCTTTTGGGATTAATGGGATATTAATTCTGTTGTAAAATTCGTTTCATATGAATTCAGTGACGCTGTTGGCTTCGTTCCAAGTCTTTGGTTTTTAAATGAATCATCAATATATAATATAAATGTTATATGATCTTATCGCGTGTTCATATATTGTATTTCGTGTATTTCATATTTGGTTTTGTTGTTGAATTTTCGTGTTTTCATTATAATCAAGATTCGAATGCTCATTCATGTATTTGTCCTTTGCAATGTTCAAATGCATTAATGACGTATCCAGGATTTCATCCTTTTCAAGAAATCTTTTGCTAGTTCCAGTAATAATTGTATGATTTTTCCTTTCCTATTTTTTAGATATTATTATCATGATGTGTTGAAAATCTTTTAAAAAATATTTAGAGATACGCGAAAGGGTAAAAAATTTATTTTTAAAATCTGAGGGCTTGTTTGTAGTTAAATAATTTTTTGCATTTTCAGTGTTCACTAGTAATCCTGTTTTTAAATCTCCATGTTGTTCTCAATATAGAAAAGATCCTGGGTACACGACTGGTTACCTCATGTTATCGAAAGGGGATGTGCATCGAAATGTATATTTATTGTTGAGATTTAAATGTCATGTGATCTTATCATGTGATTCAAAGGAAGCGAATTGTTGCTTACTTTTTCAAAATTTCTCATATAATATAAAATTAATGGAATTCACTTCCTTCAGTCATGAAATGATTTTCATGGACAAAAGCAGTTAGTGAAACGCAGGAAAATACTTATTCCATGGGAGTGCAAAAATTGTTTGTCTTTGGATGTAAAGTAGTCTAAATTAACTTGTGGATGTAGTATTTTCTTTGCTCTCATTGTTGATTCTGTAATTTGCTCAAGGGATAGATGATATTATTAATGTACAAAGTGTGCCAAATACTATGCTCAACACGAAAATAAGTTTGTAGCTTAATTTGATGGATGTGTCAGGGCTTCTGATGGATTAGTCAAAAGAGGATTTATTCATGTAACCTGTCAGGGATATAGTCCAACAGTTTTTGCTGTTTTCAGATTGCGTTCAGTATGATTATTTGCAATCGATCTTAATAAAGATATTGAGGAATATTGTATTTTTCTAAAAATCTTTTGCACTATTGGTGTTCACTTAAAGTATTCTTTATGAAATAGAATCTTTAGCTTTATTTGAACTTGGCAGTGAGGTTGTTTGTCATTGCTAGGATCCTAGACAGGATTGCGATCAGGGATGGCATAGGATAGTTTGTTAGTGTAGATATTTTTTATCTATTCTCGCATAAACTTTGCCTTTGTCAAGTCATTACTCATATCTTGAGGTTATTAACGAATAAATAAGTGCCTTTTAAAGAGAAGATAATAATTCATGCAGCGTTTTCATTTTATGGTGTACTATTTTAGCTATTTGGTTGTTTGTTGTTCACTCATGTTTGTTTGTGTTAACCATGGTGGTTTTTCCTGTTAAATGAAGTAATCGTCAGTATAAGCATTCAGCAATTGCAATCATCACGGTATTCTATCATTATTATCGTATAGAACAAGGAATTATCGTGTAGCCTAAGACACAAAGGAGTCTCATTGTGAACATGAAGCTTAATTTTATGATAATAAATATCGTAGCCAGTTTGAGGGAAGTAGCATTTTGGACTGTTAGTTTTGATTGCTGTTGTTTGCTTAAGGACATAAAGAATGTAAAATTTGTTAAGATACTCGTCATGCTGCACTTATAATGAACTGTTACTAAATATCTGGAGGGCTATGCGATGATAATTTGGCTAATGTAGAGTTTGTGAGAAAAAGTTTGGGAAGAGATTTAAAGAGTTTCTCTAAGAGATCTGAATTGATTTAAGTATTGTATTTTTATGTTGAAAAAAGAGCTTTGGTATGAAATACATTCATTTTCAAACAGTTCACCTTATTATTTATCTTTTATACATTATAGCTATCGAAATCACTTCAAATTATCGATAATATTTCAATCAAGATAAGATTAGATGGTTTTTTGAGGGATATGTGCGGAAAAATGTATTAGTTGAATCACAGTTTGCTGTATTTCAGAATAATGTGAGTTTAGCTATTAAGAAGTCGGTGCAGTGAACAGATGTTTAACTGTCAAAATTCTGAAATTTTAATTTAGTCGTTGGCAAGTTTTGCAAATCTTTATAAATTGTAAAAGTACTAATTGATTATTGTGAGATACACAAATTATCTAATATTTATTTGTATAAATAGACGATGACAAATATAATAGATAGAATTTAATAATGACATGAACATAAGTGGAAACAGGATAAATGTCAGTTTGTGGAATGAGGTCAGCATGCGAAAAATTTGTTGAAAGTATTAACAAAGATAATTGAAATGTCACGTTAAACGTCATGAACAATCATTCCAGAAATTATTAATTTCGAGTAGTATTATATCGTGTGTTCCTGTTTTCAATAGATGTTGTTCGAGAATGAGACTTTTCTTTTTTGCTATGATAATCGTAACTTTTGTACATACTCTCAGCAAGCAGGTAAAGGTTCTTACTACATTTTCATGAATTATAATTTACTGAAAGCAGATTTGAAAAGTAATGAGTGATAAATAATTAAAAATTTAGGCATAATTTGCTAGACATTTCAAATAATAAATAACATGCATAATAGTATTAAAAAAGTTTTGATTCATCACTAAATAATGTACAATAGTACCTTTTCTTGCATACTTCATATTGTTATAATACTGAAGTATCGCAGATCACTTTGATGGATCTTGCAATGGAGGTTAAAGGTCACGCAGTAGAGTTCATATATTAATAAAATATGTTCTACTTTGTCTGCATAATACTTCCAGATGTTGTTAGTTTCTTCAGAAGTTGAAAGTACTTATTATTTTGTTGGTAACCTTCCTAAATTCTCATCTCATTATTATCATTAAATAAGCTAATATCAATCAAAGTGTATTATATCATTTGCAAGAAATCATTTTTGGAAAGAAATTGCTTATGAAAAAGCAATATTTGCTGTTAATAAATTTGCTAAGCCATTGTATGCATTTTGAATTCATGTCAATACAAGAGATGCATTCAATATTGAAAAGGATGAAATCGATGATGAATACTTGCAACGAGTGCAGAAGGTGCAAAGAATCATCAATAACTCAAAATTGGCGCAAAGAAAGAAGAAATACAAATGTATCGAAGTAGATGTTAACAACGTCAAGAATGCTGATACATACCATATGGATTCGGTATGATAATAAAATAGATTTAAAACAATCACAACATCAGAAGTTCAATATTACTTGAACTTGAGCTTATGAGGATTAGATTCAGAAAGTCGAAAGGAAAATGAACAATTGCAGCTCTGTAATTCTGTGCGCAGAAGAAATTTTCATTCGCTATTATGCAACAATTAAAGCGTTTTAAAAATAAAAGAACTTTCTGGTGTATGTCTTTGCAGAGTTTTATTGAGAGTTCAGTTATATCTGTTGATAATAATTTTTCTTCTTAATTTGATGCGTCAAGAATAATGCTCACATATGCATCGTTTTTAGTGAATAGCTGTAATATTCAGGAAAAACAAAACAAAGCAATAGTTTAAATTTTGGGTCTGAAAACTTATTTTACGAATAATTTAATAGTAAATATGTAGCAATTGATTACAATGTATAGATCTTCAATTTTTTAGTGGAAGAATTTCTTAAATTATCCTGAAAAAACGACGTTCCCATTGGATTATCATGTCCGTTATGAGCGACCAAAACTTCGACAAGTATTTCTGGAATCACCTATGAATACACTTTCTGCAACATCACTGCAGCCATCTCTCAAAACAATTATTGAAGCACCCCCTGCGGTATATGCTACTGGATTCTCAAAGGCTCCACTAAGATCACATAATACAGCGGGCCCACCGAGGATGCGGGAGACACTCGAAAGTCCCAGCACCATTAAACCACCACTAATTCTATCACCAGAACACTGCAAGCAGGTCTGATATTTTAAGTCCTTTAATGGTTTTCATGTATTTTATTTCATAAATGCAGCGAATCTTTATTATTTTGTGCGAAAAAGCTTTTAAAATCATCGCAAATGAACTAAATAAAAGTAATTTGTTTAAAAATATTTCAAAAATTATGCAAATTGAAATGCACAAGAAATATAATTTTGACAATATTTGGTATAATTAACTTGAAAACAGAAAATGCATATAGCAAATCTACTGAACTGTTGTTTTTCTCTTCATGAGTTATTTTATAAAGAAACTGCAAAGTCGTTAACTTTGCCTGAAAAATTGAGTAGATGAAAAAAAACCCACTGAAATCAGTACTGCTAATGGCTTTAGCAGAAAAAGAGCATATTGCTAAAGCAATGAAAATTTTCTCTAAATACAACTTCTCAAGCATCAAAAATTAATTTGAAATCGTTCAACAGGTGAAATATTATGCAAATATGTACGGGATAATTGATATTCTTGATTGGGTGAAGAAGCATTGCTCATTCGCTAAACTATACCTGCCCAACGCAACGTGTGAAGAAATCAACACTTTAGTCGCATCATGTGGGTATGGAATAAAACCTTCACTAAGTTATTAATCCCTTAATTATCTATTGCTCTCCCTCTTATTTGTTACTACTTTCATCTGAAAACGACAAAAGTTGTCAGCAGTATTATCATATGTAAAAATTAGTTGACTTTTTTAGTTACAGAATTAAATGTGATATTCAACAAATACTTCTGAGAAAAATTAGTGAACAGCACCAACCTAACTATTCCATTCTAAAAATTATATTTCAGTCATAGTCAGTGGCGATGGACCATACTCCTACACTTACCTCTTTCTACTGTTTTTTTTTCTGCAGAAACTTATTTTAACATTAACTGCAAGATCCTTTAGCAGAAAAGATTACAATTAAAATTACCATGCCTGGCAATTAATATGTAATTTCCCAGCCTTTGTTATGATGATAAATTCAGTAATGTCTACTAATAAACACACTGTTTCTTTGAGATTTTCGTCACACTGTATCAAACAAATAACAATGAATTAGAAAAGACACCGATCGCGATATGATACAAAGTAAGTAATCCCTTCCGTGAACTTCAACTTTAATATTTCTCCCATTTAATTTCCAAAATCATGAGAAAAAATCGTTTGCAGATAGTGTCAAAGTCACATTTCACGCACAAACAATTTGATTGTTCTATGATACTTTACAGAATATTCTTACAAAATTCAACCTCCTAAACTATCAAGTTAATCCTAGTCTCGGCAATGGATCAATTCTATTTTTTGCCATAAACAGATCTCACCAATTAAAGAAAAAATATTTCGCAAAGCTAAGTTGACCTTTTATTTCACTTGGAACAGATCATTTCAAATCCCACAAGTAGGAAAGCTTATAAGATTTCGTTCAGATCTCAATACTTTTGAGTACCTGCAATTCAAGACTCGAAGTTCTTAAAATACATATTCTAATTAAAATTTTTATTCTCGCAAACATATCACGAACGAAAATATCCGAGAAAGAATCGGTCGAATTTGATCTTCATTAAGGAAGTCTGAATTCCATACTTCTAATAAATGGCTGAAACTAGTTTTTAAAAGTGATAAAGTAGTCTGAAACGGAATGTGTGATGATAAAAAAAAACTTTTTTCGTATTCATAAGTAAATTAAAAAACATCGTATGTTCCGACAGAGAAATAGCAATACTCAATCAGATCGACGTTAAAAAAGGCAAAGTTTTAAAAAGTAGATACTAATAACTACCAAATGACTCAATCAATAACCAGATCAAAAAGTAACTTGCAAAATTATTAACTGCAGACCTGTATAAACCATCTTCGCAGTTCAGCATTATCCCAAAATGCAGCTTAACTGTAAGTAAAAAAAGAGAAGAATAAAACGGTGAATGGTCTTGATCACAAAAACTATGTAGCGCAAGTGGAGCATCCTCCCGTAGTTTATGGATTTCTGAAATATTTAATGCTAACTACAAAAATTTATGAACACTTCCTATCAGAAATGAGCCAAATCTAATTACTGAAATATATATTACCATCAATAGCTCAACTATGACTCTAATGAAATTTTTGAAAATTGTAATAATTTACCATGTAAAACGATTGATTTGGTATTTTTTGACAACGATTCCTTAATTTCGCGTTCCAGTTCATTTCGTTTCTTTTTTTCATTACAAAATATAGGACTGACTTCATTGTTTCCCGTGATGTTTAAAAATACAAAATTTATTGAATCTGCTAGTGTATCTGCTTTGGAACCTGCGACCAATACTACAACTGGTCCCCGAGCTTCCTGAAAAAAATTTTTTTTTTGTTTGTGTCATAGCAGTGACAATATTGAGCAAAGCTGGCGTTCGATGGTATCGGAAATGAGGTACTCTTGAATAGTTCGATTTAGGTTCTGCCAATACTCAACTTTCAGTCTCTTGGAATTCAATTCCACTATTACTACTAGACTATGTCAACATTTTTTGCAATTTTCATCTAAATCTAAATTACTTTCATCATAAACTGCAAGCATAATGAAGTGAATAATGAAGTGAAAACTCAAATTTGAATGAAAAGCACATTATTAAACCACATAAGTTAGAGAGGCTTGATTTTTATCGTCCCATCCATCATAATCTTCACCAACTGGCCATTTGAAAACACTGCATTACTTAAAAATTGTCTTACCGTAATAGTTAACAACCTTTCTCCAATTAGCCCTAGAACTGCTTGCGTATTATTATTTTTATAATCGTTGGGAAAATCATTCTTCAGAATATGAGCAATTTTTTTCGCATATCTGTAAATTAGTCGAACAAACAATTCAACGCACTTAAAACTTGACTTTGTAATGAAATATTGGACTGTTAAGATGAAATCCTTGTAGCCTAATCAAATATGAAAAAATACAACAGCTGATTAAACAATGAAAAATTAATGTTTAAACAACGAAAAAAAAACTATATCAGTCTTGTACGATATATATATACATATATATAAGGATTTTAATTAGCCAAGTTTGAGGTAACTGTAGACGAAAGATTGTGCTGTTATTGAACGAAACACAATATTTTATAGTAATTTCTGTTTCTATTCTTTTCTCTGCTCTACCTCTGTCTGTTATGGAGATGTAATGATGCGACAATGGAAATGAATGCGAGCAGTTGCGACAATAATAGTAATGGTATCGACAGTCAACGACGTCAGAACGGTGGATATGGTAGCAGAGAGAACATTCCAGCGGACTAGTACATCAGTTAAACTAATGGCTGGAAAGAGTCTCTGGAGTTTCCACATCACAGGCGATTTCGAGGAAGCGAAAAGGAACAACAGACCATAACGACAATGCTCATGCCATCTCTTGTTGCAATACTTCTGAAGCAACGAAAACGAAACAAGAGAAAAAAGTGAAGAATAACACGCATGCTACAAATGAAGAGGAAGCCCGTTGAAAAACGAGATGGAAACCCAAAAAAAGAAGGGTATGGTCGTACAGTCAAAATATCAGCAGTCTGGGGAGAAAATGAAGGATGAACGGAAAAAACCGCATCTGGAATCATAGTGGAAAACAATGGGAAAGCAGATGAGGTTGTGAAAAGCTCCGTGAAAGATGTAGCAGAGCACTCTGCCGTCTTATTGGAACCGGGAACTAGTAGGACGATTACACTTGAAGTTATCACTTGAGAATCGAGGTTCCGCAAAGCAGGTGAAGTGCTGAAGGCGGTTCTTGACCGTTTCGGGAAGATGCCGAGAGGGGGATAGCCCTTGTGCCGCTTCCTGTATTGCGAAAAGTTTCTGTGTGCGAATAGCCTTGAAGAACTGAAGAAAAAAGCGAATGCTGTAATCGTCAGTATTGTAGGACGTCCGTGTTCGCAGAAACGGTTCTTGGAAATTAATTATATATGTATATATATATTTAGATTAACGCTCGGAGGCACCTCCTTCGACAATTGATATGGATTCTACGAGGACGAAGCGAAAACGATGAGCACAACAAATCTGAGCACAGGACGAGTACAGGCAGAATGCCGGAATGGGATCCAGCGCCAGAATTAATAAAGCGAAAACGGAAATTAACCTCCACATTTATTTTATTTTTCATTCATATTTATTTATATAATTAGATATTCAATCCTATTAATTTAAAGAAGAAAAACTCACTTTTTTAATTTCGGCTTGGAATGAATTTCTTTGTCAGCATCTTTAGAAGATGTAGAAGATGGATTTAGAATGAAGACTACTATAGCAACACAAATGAGGACAAACACTGAAATAACTCCTCAACACCTTTCATGTTATTTACACATTAATTATACAATAGTCTCTTGAAAATTTTATTAACTATATAATGAAGTTAAATTAAAAATAGAAATCATCGTTTTTGCGACTAGCTTTATCTTCAGCATGAAAATCTATCTCATTTAAAAATCAATCACTGAATACATTTTCTAAAAATTAAGGGTGAAAAAAGTACATTCAAAGCACTTGAAAATAAATAATTACATGATAAAAGTAAACCTGCTTTAAACAAGTTGGTTTTTGAGAATGATGAACTGAAAGAATCAATTTCTTCATGATCGGATTCATAAGATCTAAATTTAAGATATCTCGAGTGCGTTCTAAAAATAATTTCAAAAACTAGGATGTGAAAATTTTTACGCGCTGAATTTTTTTTGCCCCAACTTATCTAAAATTAAATAAAAACTATATAGATATGATAGGAATAGTATTTTTAAAAAGAACTGAACTGAAGGCGATGAAATGAAAATTTTTTTACTTACACAATACACAATAAACATACATATTACTATCCTCTTCTTCGTTGACAAACTTTCCACTATCTAAAGATGGTGAATTAGTGGTTTCAATTTCGTCTTGATCAGATTCATAAGACCTAAATTTAAGATATCTTATATGTGCAATAAACGATTTCCAAAAATAAAAGCGAAAATCTTTGTATGCTGAAGTTCGTTTCTTACAGCTTGTTAAACTCAAAGCTAAATAAAAATCAAAAACATCAACAAAAAGAAGCTGAATTGATAGTGATGAAATGAAAATTTTGTTTCCTACTCAATATATTGACAATAAACTTACGTATCACTGAAGTCTTTCACGCTGGCAAATTTTTCATCATTTTTCACGAAGTCATTTGAATGTCTTTTGAATGATGTTCTACAAAGTGACCGACTTCTATTATTTGAGCTACGTCTTGTTCTGATTCTTTCTTCCATACTTGATTCTACATATTGCAGTTGAAAACTAGTAGTTGTATGCTGAACTGATCTCGAATATTACAACCATAAAATCAATACAATAAAATACATTGAATAGAATAGAAAAAAATTGTGAATGAACTGTAAGCAAAATTGCTTGAATGGAAGACATTCCTGATAAGGAAACACAAGGACTAGCAATATTACGACTCCCTTCATCTGAACAAACGGCAAGCTACAAAACAAAGAAGCTTCATTTCATTATAATAACCTCAGATAAGCCCTAGCACTAGACACAACACAAATAACTACTTCTTTCATAAAAAAGCTTCAGAAGTTGAACAGTTCCATCTGGCCGAATCTGCAATGAATGTGTCGAAGTTTTATTTTTGTTGCGATATGAAACTTCAGCGTTTCACATGTATTTGCTTCAAAAAATATTATTCTAACAAAAAACTTTGTGGAAAGTACTAGTCTCATGGTATTATTTTTGCCCATAATCGAGTAATAATAACTCGTCAGGACGAAAATGTAAGTCTGTTAAGTAATTAATGCGTGTTACTTGTAGAATATTGAAGTGTGAATAACTTTTCAACAGATAACACGAAATGTGTTTTGCATATGCTACCTAATACTTCACCGGAGCAATGGAAGCAATGTAGCAATGGAAGAAAAATGTAAGCATTGTTGATATTTAAAGAAATTGGAAAGATCGCTTTAATTAAACTCGAATTATTTATAATTTTTACTAAAAATCACAAAGTTTTAATTCATTTATTACAAAACAAAATTGTATTCAGAAATTGGCTTTGAAAATTTCGTTGTTTAAAGAAAATTCGAAATAAACTTTGAGATGAGGTATCCATGATAGAATTTAGAAAGCAGTATGTGAAAATTTTTCTGTAAAGTAATCGAATAAATAGTGATGGATGGATGAATGAGAATTGTATTCATTAACAGTAGGACAATTACTTAAGTTATATTTGTAATTTTAATTTCTGGACAATTACTTAAGTAATATTTGTAATTTTAATTTCTGCCTTTTCATATATTTTTGTATGTAATGAAAATTCTAATGCTTTATTCTTACCTATCTTTGCACTTATGCAAATTTAGCAACTGCTAAAATTGTGGGAGTAAGAATAGAAAAAAGTACAGCATATCAAAGGTAGTGTGATTTTTTACCATCACAGTTGCGTTTAATTTTAAATAATTTTCGCTGACAAATACGCGTTTGATACAGTACTGTTTCGTGTTGTAAATATCAATACCAAAATCAAAGTACAAAATGATAAGGAGAGGAAAAAAATTATCAGTAACTAATTTGCAAGTATACTGCACTTTTTTTGCAGTAACGCAAGTTAATTTTTTCAATTTTATACATAAATTTAGTAAATTTTAGTGCCAACTGCAGCACTCTTTGTTGAATAATCATTTACACAGCAATCGATTCATTAGATTGCTTAAGTTAGTTTACATTTTTGAGTTAATTTTTGTTTATTTAAATATAATACTTTTCCGACTTTTTTTTTGGAGTAATTTTCTTAATGAAATAAAACTTTGGCCCAAATGCACCATCATTAATTGATTCAGAGATCATTAATACAGTTCTAAACTATTTGATACGGTTGGTTCTCAAATAATTGTTCTTTTGGATCTCAATAAACATTTTGCTTCTATTAATATATTTGATCTTCGCAAAATTTGTTTATAAAATAATAATTTATGAATAATAGTTTTTGTGAAATTTGCGAGTAAAATACTCTGCTCAAAGTTATCTACAATAACAAGTAATATTTTTACCATATGACTTCAAGGTGAACTTATAGTTCAAAAGTAATATTGGAAAGTTTAAATAAAGTATTTATTTGAGTGCTTTTAATAATCATTTAAGTAAGCTGAACATTTGTTCATGTTGAGTATTTCGGTCCTTATTTAGAGCAGTTCATTGTGCTCAATTTGCAATTCAACAGAAAGACCTAATTTGTAGGCATAATTTGTTCGCTCTATAATTTCTTAAATACGACTTCATCGTTTTCTCCTAATATTTATTACACTTTTTTATCCCAACAGTTTTTTTGAAATATTTTGTATTACAGAAGAACTTTAGTCTTTAAATTATTGCTAGCATGCAAACTGTGACAAAAACAAAATGGATGCATAAAATTAAATAGCTTTACATACTTTGATTGTATATTATCATAACCAGTGTTGTCATGCGAGATATCAACTTTGAAATAATAATTTGTGCATGCAAAATTATATTGAATTTTAACACATATTCGTTTTAATTTTTTCTCCTCCGAGAATTATTAGGTTAATGTTCGATTTTAAATAGTTCTAAATACTTCACTGAATATCTACTTGTGAGTAAATTCTTTACTTCATAGCCATTTTTGAAGAAACATTTTCGTATAATCACTGCAGTTGATAAATCACTGAGAGTATTTATCATTCTTCAATACTTTTCCATCAGAAACACACTCAGTCATGTCTGTTAACGACAAATTTCAGGCAGCTGTCAGTATCGTACAAAAATTACCTAAAAATGGTAAATTTATTGATTTATCTTGAATGATTATAAAAGTTGTGGTCAAAATCTAGCATTTATATATGTATCGTTTGTTATTGATTGGCTGATTGATTGATTTTTTTATTGTCGTTTAATTTTAGAGAATAATCAATTTGTGCTCTAAAGTTATTTTTTCAAATAATACAGTTGGAGAACAGAAATAAAAAGATGAGCAATTTACTGAAATTTATGGGAAGACAATCTGTACTAGTGCATATTAGATAGCTAGTGTCTACACGATTTTAAGCTTTCAACTAAATATTCAAAGTTTATTCAAAACTGTTGAATTGAATTGTTTTTAGCTTTTAACACTCAGACAACTTTTAGTGATACTATTTTTTAGATCACAAAACAAGTTAATCAAAAATTTGAAGGGCAAGAAAAAGAGAAAACGATCATATTCGTAAATAATTTACTGCAAATCTAAAAAATGAACAAAAATTTAATTAATTCTTAGAATGCACCGTAATCTAATCAAACTGAGTAGTTAAACAAAAATATATCAGTAATTAATTAAGCTGTTAGTTGTTTCCAATTAATCTTAAAAGCTTATTTTTCAGGTCCAATGGAGTTAACAAACGATCAGAAATTGATGTTTTATTCATTGTATAAGCAAGCGATTATGGGCAAAAACACTTCTCCCAAACCAAATTTTTTAAATTTTGTTGAAAAATCTAAATGGTTTGTTAACATTTTAATCTCATATTGATTTGTTTGCTAAATCATTTTGAAAAGTTAAAATAAAATATTCACTTTTGTGTATAAAAAATCAAAAAGATTAAAAGCAGTGAATAGCCTACGTAAACTTTCAGGGAAGCTTGGACAAAACTGTCTGACATGTCTTCAGATGAAGCTAAATTGAAATATGTTGAAGCAGTAAAAGAAATGATTGAAGCAATGTCGAAAACGTTAAATGTTACAGAATGGCTAAAAAATATTGACACCGAATTAGCTCAAAAACTGGAATTGATAAATTATGATTAACATCTTCAAATCTATGTTAGTTCGCAAATTAACTGAAAATAAGCCACGTAATAAACTTACTTTATTAATATTTTTTATGAGGAAGAATAAATGATTAAGCATCAATTATTGAATGTATATTAATTATTAATTAACTGAAAAAAGGAAAGATTTTAGTACATTTTCAGAACTGAAAAAATCATAACTGTTCAATATTAAAAAAGTAAATAAGCGACGAAATGCAAATCAAATACATTTGATTGAGAGCACAATATTCTCATACTATTTGTGTACATTTTAAAACAAGCAATAGCAAAATGAAATTATAGAAATGGAAAATTTAAATAAGCAACGATACTATTCAAAATATGCAAATCCAGTCACGTCACAATTCTGTGCGCTTTTTGCGATCTACTTCTGCAAAGTGACATGTGACTTCCTCTGCATGCAGCTCACATAGAGCTACATCATCTGGCCATCCAAGTTGCACAGTATGCACATATCGAAAACAAACTGTGTAAAAACTAAAAAACAGTAATTATTTTACAAATCCATTTTTATGTGACAAAAATGAAGGTGAAAATTCCCTTCAAACTCATAAAAATGTCATCTGCGTCGCTTAGTTATAAAATATCACAGAAACTAATTTGATGTAAGCAATCTGAGCAATACAGAGATGCAAAAAAAAATGCTTTTTAGCTATTTTCGGAGGTTTGATCTGAGCGATTCGAAAATGAGAATATATTGCTAAAATGCGTGTTTCCGAATTATTCAGTTATCGCCTTTAATCTTCGTTAACTCAGAAAACCATAAGATTTCTTTTACCTCTTATTTGCTAACTTTCTTAATTACCTTTTGTTAATTGCTATTTTCAAAAACATAATAATATAATACCTATGTAATATTAATACTAATATTAGGAGTAATAATAATAATACTAGTACTAAAACTCACTGTTTTTTTGAAAAGTGGGTATGTTTATCAGATTTAATGCAAACAGGGCATCTTACGATGAGATCTTGCGCACGGACTATTTTATTCATATATAATGAAAAGTTAGAAGCCATGAATGAGTACTGCAATGAATATATGTTAGTATTATAGAAAAACATATGAATAAATTGTGATCTAGAAACATGATTGACTAATTTTTTGTTGAGAAAAAAAGAGGAGTGCTACTTTGGCAAATTTATGCTAAAAAATGAATGAATTTATAAATAGGGTCAGTTCAAAAACCTTACCCTTAAAAAGATTTAGATTAATTATAAATGAATATTTCTTCGTTTTCCTAATTTCATTAAAGAAGTTTACAATTACATAAACATGATTTTGTTTGGATACACGTTCTATTGGATTACCCATTAAACCCATACACGGCTTTAAAACTTGAAAATCACGTTTAAGAGTTTCTAATGGTTTCCAGTCTTCGTGACATGGCACCTGAAGTAGTTTCATATTGAAATACAGCAATTCATATTTATTAAGTGAGCTTCGATTTTAAATTTTTTTTCATATGCACAAAAATATGAACATTTTAACGAGAAAAAAACTAAAGATTTGAGTGAATACTTTTTCTGACTTTTTTACAAATAAAACTATAGCTATATGTTAATGTTTTGAATTATTAACTGTAAAACAATTTATTTATTCTTTCAGTAAACAATCAGTAATCAGCGACTTTAACTTTATTAATAAGTAGTGCTTGCTAAATTTAAAAATAATAAAAATGCTTTTTATTTCAGTAAGAATATTATTAAAACAATTTATATGTATGAAAAAATGTATTTCATTGTTTGCAAACTCATTAAGTCCGTAACAATATTCCAACTTTTCTAAGCTTTTACTTTAATGTTTAAAACACAACGAAATACTTTACTTTCAGATTAAAAGCGCGGGTCAATAACATTTCAAACTGTTATAATTATTTATTTGCCGCGAAGCACATGAATTAAATGGTTATAATAATTTTTTAATATTTTAACTAAAAATAACCGTTTCTATGCGTGTTGCACATTCTGCATTTCTTGAGTGTATATTGTGTGGGATAAGAGGTTTTTCTTCACGTACTGCGTAAGCTCCTGGCCCTTGCATATAAGCACAACGGCTCTGCAGCATGCATGATAAAATGATTGTAGCAAAAGTTTAATCTACTTTTTGATCCAAATAATAATAGCTTTTAGTTTTCCATCAAAATGACGCAGTAAAGTAATTTGTTGTACATAATTTAGTCATAAAATGCTTCTATTTTTCAGTCATTTTCTCGTTTATCACTTAAATAGACATTATATTATCTCAAAGAAAATTACGTAATCAAACGTGTCATTCACTGCATAACGGCAATGCCTATAATATCGAGAGAAATGTTTGTACGCTAGAATCATATTGTCTTCACGGACTCGTTTTTTTAACTCAAACTGCAATAATTAATAAAATAAAGCTGCATGTTTGATTCTGGAATCTTTTTTTTTTCGCATTTTAAAATCGAATCTTTCTGCAAACTCATTAAGTTTGTAACACTATTCCAACTTTTTTAAGCTAATTTTCTTTACTTTGAATACTTTTGATATTTAAAATACAATGAATTATTTTACTTTCAAATTAAGTTCCATACTATACATACTGTAGTATAGAATTTAATTTGCAGTTTGAGTTAGAATCGTTTAACTTTACTTCTTTAATTTCAAGTCAGTGAGTATATTTTTCGTCTTCTTCAAAAGTTGTTTACTCAAAAATGAGCTAAAGAACTTACTATTGAAAACTCTGTGCTCCGAAACAATCATGTCATTTCTATCCTATGGAAAAAAATCCAGTGCATCTAATCATCTTGTTTTTAAATTCTATACTAAAGTAAATACTTTTGCGCATCTTAACTAAAAATGACGGAAAAACTTACAAGATGAGAAGTTAAAGCTACAATAGCTATACTGTGAACAATAAATAGTACTGTTTGTCCAATCGCCAATAATTTGCATTCTCGTCGACGAAACCATCTATGCACGAATAATTTCATTTTCTCCTGCGATACCATAACTAAAACGTTTTTCAGTGTGAGAAGAAAACTGTGCAATTCAAACAAACTTCTTTTTTGATAAGTAATTGTTAACTATTAGAAAGAATGAATGCGATGAACAAGTCAAAAAAAAGTTTTAAAAGATGAGATTTAACAAATTAAAAAAGTATCATGATATTATGAATAATTCTTTGAATTAATTCCAAAATAATTCTGAAGTAAGCGTTGAATCTGATTAGAAAAATCCTTTTATGAACTGATTATTATTATTATTATTATTATTATTATTATTGTTATTGTTATTATTATTGTTATTATTATTATTTAAATTGATCACTTTAACTACGCAATCAAAAGTTTATTTTGGAACTGAAAAATATTTTATCAAAAAAATATTTGTTTGAATTAAATTCCTTTCAAAAATGAGAAGGTTTCAGTGTATTTGAAATCTGGACTGAAGCCTTCAACTTTATTCATTTTGATTTGATGAAAATAAAAGCTCACTTGAAAAATATTATAACAGCCGCAGAAAACAACCGATCAGCACAGCGACGCAATTTGACCTGATTTATAACTAAGGATTTGGACTAAACCGCTCACATTGTGTCACTTAGCATTAAATGAAACTAATAAATGCAAATTTCTATTTTAGAATACATGCACAAATACTTTTGTAACAAAGTTATTATTGATTTGAAAGATGTTCGCAAAATAAACTATCAAATAAATATTTGAAATTTATTGAAAATGTATCAAAGTCGAAGTACGATTCTTTTGGAGCTCTTCTTCAAAATTTTGAACTTGACTGTACTTTTAAGCAAAAATAAAAATTTAAGTTTAACTCAAATTTAAACATTAAAAGCCTAATTAAAGAGTGGTTATTATTTGTTTCAAAAATGCTTTCAAAAGTAATTATGTTTACCATTTTTTACAAGGTAATAATAGAAAATTTTTAACTGCTATAACTTTTACACTCTTTATTATTTATTCCATTTAAACCTAATATTGTATCAATTAGGGGATTTGTAAAAAAGTAAGAATAGAGTCTGAAAAGCAATTTAAAAAAGTAAATGATAAGGATAAGCATAGTTTTTATTAGCTAATAACTTATGCATGTTTAATAAAGTTTACTTGACCCAATTTTATCCAAGTTTAATTGTTTAGCTAATTTGTTTCAATCACTTTGCAGTAACTGAAGCAGTGAACGAAAACATTGCTTTTGACTGCAAAATTTATTTTATAAGGTTTGTTGCAAAAATTAAGTTTTCTTTCAAAAATAATTGCAAGGTCGATGAATATAATTGCAAGTAAATTACAACATAATAAAGGCTATTCTCGGTTTTCATTTCTAATTCTTTTATTAGAACAAGTTTTAATTACCATAAAATAGTAGAAAATATCATTTTAGGAAAAAGCATTTCTACAAAAATATTTTGGATGGTTTTGCTTGTCTTATTTTATTCAGGAAAAGTAACTTCTTCATACAGTAATAAAAAATTTTTAAATGATTTGTTTTTTATGATTTTTGATTTAAAACATTGATTGGAGCTTGCCAGTTTTTATTTTATTGAATATAAAAACAAAGCATATAATTATTCATAGCTAACTTGAAAAATATCTGTGTGCAAGTTAATTGACTTGATTTTTGTGTACTTCAGAATTAATAATGCTTTTGAATGAGTTGAGCATGTAGCTACATATTTATTCAAAGCATAAAAGTTCAACAAGAAAGAAACTTCTGAAGTTTCACTAAACTGATGACTTTTTTCTCAGATGGATTTTGTCCAACAAAATGGGTAATTTTTTTTAGGTTCATCTGAAAACAAAAATTTTTGAGATTAACATCCATATAGTACTTTTATTTGTTATGACTTTGATGCTTACATTCAGAAGAAGCGAATTTCTTCGCATTCACAAAACTTTTTTTGCTATTTTAGACCTCATCGATGTTTATTTAATTTAAAAATGCTGGCAAAACACCAGTCCAATATGAAAATTTTTATTTTTATACTAAAAATTCTGGAATTTTTTATCATTTTCTGCTTTCAAAGCACTTTCAATTACTTTTATACATGCATTGTTACTATTTTCTATTGCCTAAATTTTGTCAAAAAAAGAAACAAAAGAAATTTTCAGAAAACAAAAAAATATTTGCACAAACTAACATTTATTTACTTGTTCTACTATGGGTTGCAATATTTCTGTCTGCAGATTTGCTTGTAGAATCCTATGGATTATTTTGACCGACTGTCCTTGAATCCATTATCACTTCCACCTCACTACCAATTTCGTGAACTTCATTCAGGTCATCATCAAATACGATGTGATCTTGAGATTTTGGCGAATCTATTTCAACATTCTCCAAGTCGTGCGTCTGCAGTTAATACTTACCCGTCAAGTTATCGAAAGTAATAAAATAAAGTTCTTTTCTATTGCTTCTTAAAGTAATAAATGAATTTTAGCTTATTTTCATTTTAATTATATGAATGACATATTTATATATGTTAATAAATTTTGTGAGATATAAAAAATATGCATTGCAAGTTTTCTGCATTTTTATAAAAATTTTTGAAAGAGCTAACAATATGAAGAGACCCAAGCGGCCTGATGTAATGATCATCTAACCGCTTGGATTCTCATTCATTTCCCACATTCATTTCATAGTTATTTTTTTGAGTAACTCTGCTTACAGAGACTTGAAAACAAATGTAAATATTCTATATGAAGTAATGATGATAAAGTTCATTCTGAATTTAACTCATCTATAAGTGAAGTTTATGAAGAGTTTATCAAGAAGTAAAGCAGAAAAATGAATTAGCCTACATCAGTACTTACTGTTATGTATACAGTTTTGTTAAGTCCTTCGGTAGTTTGATGAAAAACTTACCAAAGTAACTGGTTCGTTAATAAAAACTTTTAAGGGCCCTTTGTATTTGAATTGTCCAGCTTTGATCTTATCTGGAGCCCAATGGAATTCCGGTGCAATCACAGTTGAACTGGTCATCACTGTAGAAATTCCTTATAGAAGTTCATTTTTCTCATAAAGCAAACTTTGTTAAAAGACAAATTTATGTTAACTGTAACCAGAATTTCTGATTAATATTCATAATTATATTAATATTTTGTGCCTCTTTACTAATATCCTTTATTACAATGCAACTAATATTAGATGATTAAACTTTACTCATTTAAAGTTTATAATTAAAAGTCTGTAAAAGTTTCAGTGCATAATAGTTAACCTCCATTTTGTTTTTTAATGCTGATCATCTTTTTTTTATATTTAACGCATAAAAATCCTGTAATGGCGACAGCAAATATAATTAAAACAATAACAGCAACTATAATACCCAACAAGCCTTTTTTACTTTCCGTCTTGCCAACAATTTTTAATCTAAAATTTCCATAATTAAATTCATTTAAATAAATAAATTATTCTTTCTCTTTTTCCACTCGAAGGATTGAGCAAGTTTTCATATGAAGCTAACATGCACATATAACAATTGGCAATTACGCATATTACGTTAACTTTTAAGACTTGGTAGAATTATACGCTTGCATTTAAACCATTAAATATTGAAGAAATTCTTAAATTTCTAAAATTTTAGAATGAAAAAATTTTTAACTGATAGCAAAATATACAATCGAAAACTATGAAAATATTTTTGGCTTCATGAATTGCTTTGTTCACTTTACTTGATGCACACTGTATTTTGAAAGATACAATTTTATTTTCAATATATGGTAAAAAATGCGTTGTTCGGCTTAATTTTCATGATTACGTTTTGCTGTTTCAGAAGCTTTAAGCGTTTTAACTTTCTAGCATTCTTAATTTATGACTTTTTTTGAGGTACAAATTTATTCTATGGTTTGATTTTTGTTGAATAATGAAAATGATTATTCAAATAAAAAGTATTCCACTCCACTCCATAAAACACATCATAATTTAGAAACTTTCAGACTAATGAAAGCATTTGAAAGAAATAAAACTGATTAAACTTACTTTTTTACCACTTTTTTTGTAGAAAATGGAATAATTTTATTTCTCGATGCAACAGTAAAATATAGAGGTTTTCTAGATATGAGGAACTTCCCTAAATTTTTCGCTTAATAATTTAAAATAGAAAATAGACCAATTGTAAGTGGTAAAATTTTGAAAATGGTCTACGTATGTGTCACTGTGCGAAATAGCAGACAAATGAATGATGCATTGAGAAGAGTAAGTTTAAAACGCTTGCTTACTTGTGGTTGGAAATATTACTGCAGTTTTCTTATCTTTTAAAGGAGATATTTTTGCTCTGAAATACGCAAAATTAGAATTGTTTGAGTTTATGCAATAAGCTGGATATTAAAACAATCAGTACAAGAGCATAAATAAATGTAAAACAATTTTCATTTGTTCTTGAGCAATTAATTAGTTTTGAGAGTTATAAATGCATTTGTGTAGTTTAATATTTAATGAATGCAATGAGATAAATTTAAATGATAAAAATAAGTAAATCTTACTGAGTGGTTGTAATTCTGATTATGTCAAATTTTTGTGGCATTTCGAATTCTGTGGTTGTTTTGTCGACGATATTCGCATCAACTGGAACTGTACGTTCTACAGCTATATTCCTAATGATAAGAGTCGTGGGTGAAGGCTTATGAACAAGTTCCACTTTTTTTTCAAATTTCTTCATATCTTCCAGTAGATCACTTTCATTGCCACTGGATATATTTCGTTCCTCCAGTGTATTTATTTGCTTATTTCTAATATACGCAAGTAATTCTGATGATTCTGAATCTGGCTGTAGTTCTGCTGGTGTTTTCGTTGTTGACTGAGGTCGTTGTGGATATGATGGTCGTACATTTGCTTGTTGTTGTGGATATGATGGTCGTACATTTGCTTGTTGTTGTGGATATGTTGGTCGTAAGTTTTCTTGTTGTTGTGGATATGATGGTCGTAACTTTGCTTGTTGTTGTGGATATGATGGTCGTAAGTTTGCTTGTTGTTGTGGATATGTTGATCGTAAGTCTGCTTGTTGTTGTGGATATGTTGGTCGTAAGTCTGCTTGTTGTTGTGGATATGTTGGTCTTAAGTTTGCTTGTTGTTGTGGATATGATGGTCGTAAGTCTGCTTGTTGTTGTGATTGTACTACATGTTTAGTTGAAATCGTTATAGTCGATATCTGTGTTAATGTACGTTTTCGTTGAAGTGCTGTTGTAAATAACAGTGATTGTGAATTTCTATTTTGCTTTTGTTTCTTTGCTAACAACTTATCCGAGCTAATATTTCTTTTTTCTGGACTATGAATTTGAGATTTGCTTTTGTTATTATGACGCACTGATATCGTAATTACGTGATTCTTTATCGTCTTAATTAATGACTCTTCATGATGACTGATATTCATTCTCTGCAAATTCATAAACATGATTCTGTTATTTTTCTAAAAATTATATTCCAACCTTGATTATTGTTAATACTTTTCATTCTTATATAAATTTATTGCACAAATAATCAAAAACTTTAAAATTGTAAAATTTATATCGCCTTATTTAAATTTTCTCTAATTTTATCATGTTGGTTCATTTTTTTGATGTTTTTGCCACTAACATTTGTTTTATTAGGATAATTTAAAATCAATCTGCTTGTCGATTTATTTTTATTCTGCTTGTAATCCTGTCGAGTCGCTTTTATCTGACCAGATTTATGTGTGCCATTTCGCTGAGATGAGTTAATAATTGCTATTTTGAATATAAATTGGTTAAAATTTTCAAGTATAAAGATTTGAGTTAATTTAAAATTAAGCTGCTTATCGATTTATTTCAAATTTTAAATCGAAATATTTATATCTCTTTACTCAGATTATTTTCAATTTTATCATGTTGGTTCATTTTTTTGATGTTTTTGCCACTAACATC